>JZKD02S1671785.1:95555-125129 GCA_000966675.3 Picea glauca
TTCATACAAGCTTGGAGAAAGTGTGTGTGTTGGATCAAAAGGCCACTGAAAGGGGACCTTGCAACATCAAGGTTGTTTGGTTGTATCTTCCACTTTTACTTAATATAATACAGTGGCATGTTTTTTCCCATAAAATCATTCTCATTTTATTGCATGATTCCTTGATCACATGCATAAGTCTCCATTGAATATACTATTATTGCTTTCACTTTAGTTGGTTTGTGTTTCATTACAAGTCCAATATCACAAGAGCACCGGAGTGGAGCAAGGACAACAAAGATATAAGGAAGCGTTATTCAAAGGTTTGTCTCTCATCTCTTGTTTGATAGTAAATTCAATGATTAGAGTTTAGGGAAAACGTCATGTCCTGTCTTGTTTTGTTCTAGATCTAGGTGGATCTAGGGAGATCAGTTTATGTCCACTTTTACCTATTAATCCAATAACAAAATTGGTGACCATACTGGGGATACCATTTTTTTTTTTTTGTCCATTTACCTTTAGCCTACCTTCTTTCGTTTTAATATAGTCTCTAAGTCTGTGGGTGATCCATCTGGACTCTCTGGGTCTGAAATTTTGTTTAGAATCTTTGTCATTTTTCCAATTTTTGTTTGTTTAAAGAGACTGTCACACTGTATCCCATATACATCCTGCAATGTTTTTGGATTGCCACATCCAACCTATTTATCCGTGTGTGGAATCTCCGCATTCTACCCCATAAATAGCTTGCGAAGACCTCATTTCGTTGCATTGTACCCCACTGCTGAGTTGCAACATTTTCTGTAGAATTTGTTGGATTAGGCCTTTTTGTCTTATGTTACCCTATTTTTCTTTGATCACCTAGGATGAACTTTTGGTGCCAGTATCTGACTATTTTCTAATTTTAAGACTTGATGTTGATTGGTTTTCAGGGACTGAAATTTTTTCTTTGTCATTTTACAAATTTTCACTTCTTGATTTTTGTCAACAAGGATATAATCTATGGATCTAGATCTGAGTGGTTGATTGATAAAAGTCTTTGATTTGATTAAAATTTTGGATTGTGTTACATTTTATGGATTTCTTATTGACTGGAGAGTTATTTTCATTTGCATTTGGCAAAACACTTCTTGTCATCTTCATTTTTATCTTCATTGAAAGTTTGATTTGAGTATTTTTGAGTGTATCTATTTTCATTGATTACATTTTTCCTTTCTTCATTATATCCTTGACTTGGTTTTGGAAAGGAATAATTAAAGTCATCTATTATTTTTAAGTATTCTCTCATAAGAAAAAATTTTGCATTCGATTTTTTTTTTTAAGAAAAAAAAAAGAGAGCAAATTGGGAAATTTCTTAGCTTACGATTGTTTGGAATTGTCTTCATTCAAGAAAAAGAATTGCATTTCATAGTTATCATGCTTCCAAATAAATACCTTCTCCCTACTGTAATTAGAGTTCATTGAATTGAAAGATTGCATCATTCATCTCTTCTTGCATATTATTGGGTCAAGGTCTCATATAACATTGGTTTCATTTCCATCTCCCTCTTGAGTAAGCAACAACCTCTAAAATATAACACAATTCTAAAATTTAATTAGGAACTTTTATTTTCTAGGGATCTTTTACACCAACATTAGTCAGGCTAGCTCTTTTGAATAGGTTGTGAGGAACACTATCCAAAGCATAAAACACATTGTATCATCTTGTGATAGGGAGTGTTTAAATCCACTTGCAACATTTTGTCCTGGAAAGCCCTTCTCACACAAGGGTCAAACCTAAGGTCACATTAAGGATGGCAGAGTTACTCACCTTGCTTTGTTGGTCTTGGTGTAGAGATTGCATGCATTATGGGAGTCACTTGAAGGTATACCCACAATTATGAGTGGAAGCCTTTCGAGTTGATTTCAGTCCATATACCCTGCCCTTATGCATGGATTGGACTGTCGATTGTTTCCCCAGGCATCATTGTTGTTCTTGGTAACCTTAGTAGCCCCTCTTTAGGGTCTTACATGAGGTGATTGTTGAGGGGAAAGTATTCATGATACCTGGAATCGACATTGGCCAGACTCACTCGGGCTTCTTGGAGGGTATACCCATGATTATGTGTGGGATCTTACACCAGGGTGTAAGTCCGTTAAGTAGGTCATCAACATAACTTTTTCACCCGCTCTATCCTAGCCCCTTCTTGTCTTGACTTCGTGATGTTGGATTTCATCACCAAATATTGACTTCAAAATAAGAAGTTTTTTTTTCTTGGTTTGATTTCTAGATTTTATTAGCGAGTGTTGTTTGTTTCTGTAGTTGGCCATAGATTGTTTCAGTAAAATATTTGGTTCAACCAACATTGACCCTCCACATTGTTCACGTAAGATGCAAGGGATACCCCTGGAATGTTCGGAAGGTTACCTCCATTTTAATTCTAATTCACCGAAGGGATCTCTTGAGCAGAGAGCAGTCCATGAAAACGTAACATCACAAGTGGAAAGTTCCAACTCTTTAGAAGATTTTTGAATTATTTATGATTCTCTAGAGGCTTTCCAACTTCCTCCAACTCTGTTACCATATTATAAATATGAGAGACATATTATCCAGGTGAAGTCATCATGATAACTTGTTGTTTAAAATTATGGAACACTGACTGGACCCCATATAGGCCCTAGAGTAGAGAATCCCCTTTTTTCTAGTGACCTATTTAGAGCCCCGCCTCGCACTGTGCGAGAGATTTATGACAACTTGGGGGGGGGGGGTCTTGATTCACCTATCATATCACAATTTCCTGAAACTTCTGTTACCTACATGGTACCTCTCAACCATTTTTCTGGTACAACTAGCAATATTACCATCATTCTAGACACATAGTCAGTTGGTCCTAGTTCGACTTTTTCTCTCTCCAGATGGCCCATTCTACTATGGTTTCGCACGCTACGACAATTCATACCGGGAATGTGGTATTCAATCAAGCTCCCATTGGAACACCACTCCCATCTAGACCTATCCCGTCACTTCCCCATGGGTATCATGCTTTGAATCCCTCCATCGCTATTCCTACCCAGAATCTGTCTGGAGGGAAAAGACTTTTTGTTCCTCCTGGGTGTAATGTTGCTACTGCTTTTGTTTCCTCATCTACCTAGAACCCTTCCAGTGGGTCATACATCCCTCTTCCCCCTTTGTTTAGAGGGGCTAATTATCCAGGCCCTAGTGGCTCCAACCCGTCTGGGGGAAATGGTCCATCTATCACTTCTGGTTTTTAGATTCCTTTTGGAGGACAACCTCAAGCTGGGGCACAACCTCAATTTGGGGAACAAAATCAATTTGGGGCACAAAATCAGCTTAGGGCACAACCACATTTTGAGACACAACCTCAGGTCGGGTGGCAACCCTATATTAGCATACACCATCAATCTGGGGCCCGACCTCAATTCAGGGGGCAACCCCAAGTTAGCACTCATAACCTAGTTTACGGGCAAACTACACCCGTACCTTGGATTCTTCCTCTCCAAGGAAATTCACAACTGTTTGGGGGGAAACATTCTCAAGTCAAATCTTCTATACCTCCCCATCTCAACCAACTGTATCCAAGTTCTCTAAATCCTACTTGGGGTCCAAACTTCCAGTTGACTTTTTCTTCCCAAGGACACATTCCCAATCAACCCAACCCTACCAACTACATGCCCCAGAACCCCTCCCAACTGAATCTGTCAGGACTGTATACTTATATGTAGACTTCTTATGGTCCTACTGGCATACCGATGGGACTTCCTCCCCAAAGTCACTAGTATCCTCAGGTGAATAGGCAGTTGCCTTTTCTAGCCACTTTGCACTTGCCAAACTTGTCTAGGATATTGAATGATCCTATATTACATTCTCCCCATTGGCCCGTCATACCGGCCAAATTTCCATCCAACATCCCTAAGTTTGATAGTCGACTGGGAGAAGATCCAAACAATCATGTTATGACTTTTCATCTTTGGTGCTCGTCTAACTCATTGATGGACGACTCCATTAGACTATGACTCTTCCAACAAAATCTCACTGGTTTGGCTGCAAAGTGGTACATCGAATTACTATGAGGTTTCTTTCACGACTTTAATACCCTAGCCATGGATTTCCTCACACATTACCAATTTCCAATTCGCTACGAGACAAGATCCAAAATTTTGAGTTCCTTTAAGCAATCTTCTACCACTCACATTTTCTATCACATTCATGAGTGGAGGTGAAGAAGATGCTTGATCAAAATTGACCTTCCTGATCAGTTATTGGATGAATGGTTCACCAAATCATTTATCAGTAAAATCACCCATGATATTTCCATGGGTGGAGTTCTCACAGAAGAGTAGGAGATTAGTCGCACTCAGTACCTGGATCTCATTTATTCACAAACGAACACTCTTTACAACTTGATCCCTAATGCTCCTCGCCCTTATACCACCCCTACCTCAACAACCCCAACAACTTATCATGCTACTAATGGTGTGATTGGTACTTTCCATGTTAATGCTAAATCCATGCATGCCACTCACACCAACCCCAAATCTACTACTTCAAATGTTCAAATTTCTCTGACTCCTACTCCTTCCACTGACAAAACTTCTAAGGTTAATTTAGTTCAATCTACCCCTATCGATAAAAACAAATACAAAAAAAGAAAGGTTAGGGATAAGGAGGATACAAATAATAATCCGCAATCTGAAAAAACCAAAATGCAACCTGTTGATGATAAGGATAAGCATAAACCCTTATATCCTTGCCTTATCTATGGTGACGATTACTACACGAAAGATTGTCCAAAACGAGCCGAGGTCACTAAATTCCTTCAAGGAACTGAGAATCCTCCCACACATTTCATTTTGTCACAACCTTTCCCTTCTCAGCAGCAGGCCCAATTGGTCATTCATTACCAACCTTCTCCTTCCACCACTTCGTATGTCCTTATGTGTACTAGTGATTCAAAAAAGAACGATGTCACAATCGCAACACGGGCTAAATATTACTCTCCTTTAAAGGAGAAATTTAACGATATACCACCTTCATTGGTTCAACCGCCTCCCTCAACTTCACCTCCCAAAGGTCCTCTTCATCTCGAATGACCAGGTCTTGATACAATTCTCCACCCTCCTCTAAAGGGCATTGTTCGAAAGTCTTCCTTTAATCCTCATGCACATGCTTCTCAAAACTATAGTATTGTATAAGACCTTGCACAAACACCCTCCACGATGTCATATCTCAAATTCCTTCAAATTTGTCTGGCTCAATAGAAGGCAGTGTTAAATTCCATTGGTGGAATTGATCCCACATATACGAATTTGATAATTTTTGACCTGGAAGATCACATTCCAAGGCTACCGCCTCAGTTAGCATTTCAGATCGAAGTTGTTGTAGAGAACAAGAATATTTGTAGAATGGTTATTGATGAGGGAGACTTGATGTGCATTATGTCTGTTACATGTTAGAAATAAATCAGCTCTCCTCCCCTCACCGAATCACACAATACACTTAAGGCCTTCAATGGTTCTATTTTTAAACCCTATGGTGTTCTTCCATCGCTATTTATTATGTTGGAAGGAAAATAGGTCGATGTCGAAGTCAAGGTCTTTGATGTGCCTCTTAATTATAACCTCTTACTTGGCCATAGCTAGATTGATTCCATGCATGAATTTGTGTCTACCCTTTTTCATGTGTTACGTTTCCCACACCAAGGAAAGGTCATTATTGTTGACCAACTAGCCTTTTTTAATTCTGATTCTCATACCAGAAACGTACCATTTATATAGAAGACACATCCTAGGTATGAGAATGTCAGTGTGGATCTTCTAAAAGATTCAACTTTTATGGGTACATTCCCAATCCCACCACCCGATATTCCACCTCCTTTTGTCACCTCAATCAACATGATTTCCACCTCTGTTTGTGAAACCCCTGCATCTCATGATCCGTGGATAGTACCTGACCTCGATGATTATATTTGCTATGGTGAAAAAATGCCCCTAGGTCCGGTTGAATCCTCTTATCAATCCATTCAATTAACAACCCCTTCTACTCCCCCTCTCTATGATTCATCTCTCGATCCATTTCACGTGATCTTTCCTATCGAAAATATGATGATGTACATAATGTCTATGGAAGACACCCCATGGGATTATGGAAATCATCATTCCATTCTCTTCCTAAAACAACACACCATAAAGAGTTACCGATGGATTTCGACTCCGTCGATCATTGTTGTCATTTACTATGTTCCCAAGTCAACACACGATGTGATTTGTGAAGGGAACCTGAGCAACATTTCACCCACCATTCCTCTTGACATATCCATTAAACCTGGAGTCATCGAAAATGTTCACATCAGAGCCTCATGTTCTGTCGATGAAGTCGTCACTTATAAAGCCATTTTTCAAGAATTTCGTGATGTTTTCGCTTCGATCTATGAAGATATGTCGAGTATTGATCCTGATAGCATTGTGCATGAAATTAAAACCTACCCAGACTCTAAACCTATCCAACAGAGACTTCACCCAATGCCCCCTCATAAAGGCGCTGCTATCAATATTGAGGTTGAAAAACTTCTTAAGGCTGGATTTATCTATCCTATGGCTTTAACCGATTGAGTATACAATCTAGTTCTAGTAAATAAGAAACAAGGCATGATCCGTGTATGTGTATATTATAGGGATATCAATAAATCTTGTCCTAAGGACAATTATCCAACCCCCTTCATTGACCAGATCATCGACGATTGCGCTAGGAGTGAAATATTCTCTTTAATGGACGATTTCTCCGGCTATAATCAGAGTAATATTTTTCCCGTGGATCAAGACAATACTGCTTTCATTTGTCCTTGGGGTACCTTTGCCTACTGGAAACTGCCTTTCAGTTTGAAGAACGCTGGTGCAAATTTTCAGTGCACCATGTCTTATGATTTTCATGATATCTAGTACATTGTACAACTATATCTCGATGATCTATCAGTGCATTCCATGCATCGCCAATATCACCCGACACACCTCCGAGCCATTTTCCTTTGTTGTCGTTTCTATCATATACGTTTGAACCCACACAAATGTGTTTTTTGTGTGGAGTCTGACCGACTTATAGGTTTTATTATGTCAATTCATGGAATTAGGGTGGACCCCTTGAAGGTTGAGGCTATCCTTGATCTACCTCCTCCTTCCACACTATGCCAGCTTCAAAGTTTGCAAGGGAAGGAAAAAATTTTGCGTCGATTCATTCCCAATTACACTGAGATAGTGCTAGGATTTACTCAACTTTTGAAGAAGGGTTACGATTTTTCATGAGACAATACTACCAACAAATCCTTTGAAGCTTTGAGACTTCATTAACCTGTACACCACTGGTTTTCTCACCAGATTATAGTCAAGACTATTTCCTCTACCTCGCTACTTCAGACTCTACCATTGAAACGGTTTTAGTCCAATCAGATGATTTTCACGATGAACATGTAATTTATTATTTGAGTCATATTCTCACAAACACCGAAGCCAAATACCTACATGTGGATAAACTGGCCTTGGCAGCTATTCAAGTTGTCCAACGTTTTCGTCAGTATATCCTACTACGCAAGACCACTGTTATTTTCGATTGCAACCCCATGCAACATATCCTCACTTGACAATTGTAGGGGGGGAAGTACTCCAAATGGATAGTGATTCTCTAGGAGTTTGAATTAGAATTCGAATGTGCTAAGTCTAATAAATATTTGGTTTTCGTCGAACTGATATGTGACCTTCCCTCCACTGAGACAGAAAATGTGGCAAAGGATTCCTTACGTGATGAATCCCTTTTTCTGATAATTTCTGATGACATATGGTACAAAGATATCATTATATATCTCCAGACTCAAGCTTTCTGGCCCAATATATATATCATGGACCGTCGTCATATACGGTATCAAGCCCATCAATACATCATTCTCGGAGATACCCTTTATCGCTGAGGTATTGACTCCATTTTTCGACAATGTCCCACTAATGATGAAGATGAGAAAGCTTTGAATCACTGTCACTCTGAAGCATGTGGCAGTCATATGTCTGGGTATGCCACTTCCCAAAATATCTTATGAGCAGGGTACTTCTGGGATTCTTTGTTTAAAGATTGTATTATTGCTATCTAGAAATTCCACTCTTGTCAGACTTATAATAACAAGATAAGATCTCATCCTACTCCTTTACATCCTATATTTTCCATTGGTCCTTTTTCAAAATGGGGCATTGATTTCATGACATGTAATCCTCACTCGGCTGGGGGGAATGGATACATCATTGTAGTTATGGATTATTTCACTAAATGGGCCGAGGCGATGCCTACATTTGATAACACTGGAAAAACTGCAGCCTTGTTCATATTCAATCATATCATCACTCGATTTGGAATCCTGCAAGATATCATCACTGATCATGGTATTCATTTTTGAAACTGTATGATGTTCAAACTTACTAAAAAGTTGGGTCTTCTCCATGAAAACACAACCCCCTATTATCCTGAGGCCAATGGCCAGGTTGAAGCGATAAAAAAAGTTGTTATTACTATGCTTCGATGGATAATAGGAATTCACAAGACAGTTGGCACACGATGTTGTTTTCATCATTATGGGCATATCAGACATCCGTGAAGTGTATGTTATCAAATTTTTCCTTCCGATTGAACGTGAGATACCATCTTTGAAGCTAGTTGTTGAACTTCTCCCCAACACCTCTGTTGAAGAGGAATGTCTATTGTACCTGATGCAATTAGATGAAACTCGTCATGATGCCACCCTAGTTATTGAAACTAAGAAAAAATGTGTTAAAGACCAATATGACAAACATGTCAAGACACGTGTTTTCTCTGAAGGTGATCTAGTTCTCCTCTACGAATAGGATCATGATTTACTAGGGGACAAAAAATTTGAGGCTATGTGGCAAGACCCTTATATTGTCAAACGAGAGTTGGAGAAAGGTGCTTATGAGTTAGTGGATTATGATGACATTCCTTTGACTGAACTCAAAAATGGGCTTTACTTAAAGAAGTACTATTCTTAAGTCATTTTTGCATGAGTTCTTGTATTTTTACTGTACCATAATGTTGTGTGCTACTTTTGTGTGCTTTTCGTTGTTTGGTTTTGACCCCGAACTGCTTACCTTGCGTTGTGTTTGGTTTCTAGATGTTAGTGTCTTATCTACCCTACATTGGCTTTGTCGATGGCACTAGTCGTAGTTATTATAACTTAGCATATGTTGCTTGGGAAATCTACGTACCTACGGATGAATTAATCAATCTACACGGTGTTTTCCTTGGCCGTGCAACTAACAATATTGTGAAATACAGTGTAGTCATTTAATTGTTGACCAATGTTGTTTCACTTGGAATCTGTCATCTTGTTGTATGACTCGATTCACAGTTAGTAGTACTCCAATTGAGTAATGTCTATGTTATCCGAAGTTCTACTTTGTTAAGGGTATATTTATGAATTCGCCTCTTGGAGTGTCATTTTGATTACATTGAATATCAACACATTCCTAGATGTCTAAATACATTAACAGACGCATTAGCTAATTATGTGTTAGAGAAACATTTGAGACACTTATAAATCCAATCACATTTTGTATACAACGCAAGTAAGCTGGTAGAAGCCTCATGTATATATAACGATAAAAATTTTACAAAAAATGTTTTTGTATGAAGACCAAAATGCAAAAAATGTGAAGCACATGGATTCATATACAAATATAGAATCAAGGATGTTTCTCACAATAACACATGACTTCCCATGCCACTCTATGGAGAAGACGACTGATAGAACCAGATACACCCACTGTATGGCACTAGTAATGTCTCTGGATCTCATTGATAGAGATATCTGGGACATCCACCGTCAACCCCTCCAAGTTTTTCTCTATAGGCTCGTAGTCAGCAGCAGCTAATCCTTCTAACTTGACCCTCTCCCCTCACCTATAGATGGGGAATGAACCTAGAGTTTGGTGAGGTCCCACCTCTACATTGTCAAATAAATTTTTTGATTAGTCATTGGATTAAGAACCTAAAAACATTTCATATTTAAAATTACAAAAACATTATAAAAACAAAATGTCCTTCTTACCTAAGTTCCCCCATTCAGAACCTTCAGGAAGAACCAAGTCTAGATCACCTCTAAATTCCAAACCGACATATGCATAGTCATCTACCAACAACATCTGGGGCCTCAACCAATCGAAAAACACGTCATTATATTTGACGATAGGACTAGTCACATGTCGATCCATGAGGTCACACCACCTCTTCATTCTTGGATCTTGAGGGGCCGGTATGCCCCACTCTAGCTATAGGCACAAGTTTGGATCCCTCTCCAGGAAGAAGGACACCAAAATCAACCCATACCCAAATTGTTTCAGTTCACCTTTTCTACACTTGGTCAACTGTTTCTTCATGCTCCTCAGAACCCCGTCACACCAGTTAAAGACACAAGGATCCATGCACTCCACTGCATACTAGAAGTATCTTTGAAGAGCCATATGAGGAGATTCACTCCACACCATACATGAGATGGTGAAAAGGATGGTCCATAGGGGTAAGTCTCAGACATCCCTAATAGCGACCTTGTTGCTACATCTCTCAACCTCTAGCACACAATGTCACTGAATGTACTCATTCATCAACAGTCCACCACCCTTGCTACCTATTAGTGTCACACGAGATCCACAATGAGACAAACCCATCAAAAAATAGATATCCTTGATATCTAGACTGAGTATGTGGGACCCCACATGGAATACCTGTTGGTCCACATCCCACATGTGGACTAAATATTCGAGCAACCTTAATTGGGCCCTCATGCCCTAGATCTTTTAAAACTTTATCATCCCACACTGTTGGATAGAATTAACCATTCCAGTCATTCCCAATGAAGTTATCATCATCCTCATGTTCTCTCTCCCTCCACTCCAACATCCTGACCGTCAAAAACCTGCATTGGAACCACAAGGAGAGATTAGCATATTTATTTCACCTCCTTGGAGATTTTTATTGGCCAAACATCCATAAAATGTTTTTGAGTTGCACACACCATGAGAGAAGGCACAGACATAGTTTGGTATCACCGTAGTTCAACCATAGGTTCGCTTGCAATGACCCTGAAACGCCATAGGGAATGATATAAGCCACCTACACTGACCTTCACGAGCAAAAACCCTAAAAAATTTAGCCCAAAAACCTACTTTTAACCAATGAAATCAAAAATTAATCCATGGAAAATGAAGAGGACGAGAAGATTACCTATTTACTGGAGACCATTCTTAAAATGACTGATCATGCCTCCCATAATCTGTAGTGAAAGTTTCAGGTAAAAAGGGAGTTTTGGAACAAGGTTTGGGTGGAATAACATTAGAATGGTAAAAATAAGTTTTTACCCATTATTATTAACTTTTTTAATTTTCCCATTTATATTTTATATTATTTTATGTGTTTAACCAAAACCCTAAAGTCCTAATGGCATTGCAAATGTTTGATTTTTCATAGGTGAGAAATCTAGGATTACAAACGATGGAATATGGATACATTTCTTGGTTTGTTTTTGTTATTTGTCGCATGTACAGATACTTTTTGGGTTTTTCAGGAAAAACCTCGAGCTCAATCTTTGTTCATTCTCATGTTTGTAAATCAATGAGAATGCAATCGAGTAGAATTTTATCACTTTTTTGGAGTTGTAAAGGTTACATGAAAAAGGAACCACCTATAGTTACCTTTAAGCTCTTTTCAAACTCTCTAAACATGAAAATATTTTCGAGCAATCTTGTTCTTTTCACGCTCATAAAAGTATTTGAAGAAAACATCTGGCGAGTGGTATATTATCACTTTTTTGGTCTCGTCAGATTAATTTATGAAAAAGGACCTTGTGAAGTTTTCTTTAAGTTTTTTTCAGACTCTCTAAACATGAAAAACCCATGATTTTTCTCTCTTTGGACTTATTAAACAAACATCGAAAGACCCATATGGGATCGAACCTCTCCTGCTTAGGGTTTGTTAAAAATACTCTGAGGGACTCATCCAAAGGATGAGATTACATAAACAAGCATATGTTATCCTCCTCAAGCTTGTGTAAAAATAAAGAGGTACTTGCCAGAAATGGTGGGGGAAAATTTGGGAAAAAAATGTTTCTCTGTATTTATGTTGGTGGAAGTAATAGTCGCTCTTGAACATGAGACCCCTTTCATCATTGTATCCGGGTTGGGAAATCCATTTGTCTCTTGTTTGACCTTCCACAATTTCATATATTGGGTCGTCCTTGATTCAATGCTACCAAGACCATGGTCATTTCATTCATATGTTCAAGAGAATTCCAACCCTAAACAAGCCCTCTATCAAGTCGGCCATATGCAGTGGTAAATTCCTACCATGTAGGCCTTCCCTGTCTCAGTTTCAAATCATTTTTTGTACTTCGATCTATCTCAAATATGTTAATTATTTCATGTCATTGATGGGGGATACATCAAGGCCCTCATGTGACGAGTCTTTTCCTGTTGAATTCAACTCATTATCCGAGAACAAGACTTAGAAATCATTTAGTACCTTATAACTTGCATGCCTCAATGACAGGTTTATTCGCTTTCGATAGTGGGTTCACATCATTGACCCCTGATCGAGGGATTCCATCGAGCATTTGAGTTCAACTCATTTATTCATGTTCGTTGGATTGTACTAAGGTACCTTGGGAGTCATTGACATCAATGGTGATGTCCATCGCACTTGTTAACGGTTTTCATCAATGGCTGGTAATCAAGTGGTTTCTACCATGTTCGACTTCAACACCTGTAATTGCATGGTTATATTCATACTTACAGACAACGAGATTGAAGACCCTGGATCTCATCATTTTGGTCCAGGTTGCGATGAAGTATTTATGATTTGTATTGAAACATAGATCCACTTTGTATGTCTCGTGGCTATGTCCAAATTTGAATTTTCTAGAGCATAGATCCATAGTGTATTCTTGGTGGCTATGAAAAATCTTGGTGACATGGATTCATAGTGTATGATTCGTGGTCATGACTAACATTTATGATTTAAATCACTTGTAGTCTGAGCATGGGAATTCCTACCTCTGAAATGGTATGATGTTATGTAGATGCTTGGTTGTTTACAGGTTCCTGATTGGTGCGCTCCTTGTTTCTGACACACACACATTCTACAGAGTATTTCAGTTGTCACGAGTTCCAACCTCATACTTTGGGGGGCATTCTGTTATACATTATTTTTGTCACTCCATTGATCCTTTTACAACATGTGTTCACGTTCTCAAAAAATCCTTTCTTCATGAGAAAAGCGATTGGCTTTCTCTTATACAAAACCTGATTGAAGAAGATCATTGCAAGTTGCACTATATGCAGGGTGCGATGATGCCTAGTCATTGCTCTCTACCCTGAAACTAGTTTGTGATGTCACCACAGGATATCCTATAGCTAGGGTGAGGCAATGCTGAAAGACTAAGAAAAGGTCAAAGTTCAAGAAAGTTCTAGAAGGGAATCTTCTAGAAGGTGAGGTGGCATCCGTATGGTTGGGATCCTACTCATTTCTTTGATTTGGTGGGATCATCCTAATCTCTTTAACCATCTCTCTTTCCCTTATATAAGGATGGATTTCTCATGGAAAATGTTAAGAAAGGAATTAAGAGTAATGAAAATTGAATAGGATGAGAATTGTGTGAGGAATTATACTTTAGTTCATGCTTGAGGGCTCCATATCAGTTCATCAAGTTATTTTGGATTTTCTTCATACAAGATTGGAGAAAGTGTGTGTGTTGGAGCAAAGGGCCATTGGAAGGGGACCTTGTAACATTAAGGTTGTTTGGTTGTATCTTCTACTTTTACTTAATATAATACAATGGCATGTTTCTTTCCCATAAAATCATTCTCATTTTATTGCGTGATTCCTTGATCACATGCATAAGTTTCCATTGAATATCCTATTATTGTTTTCACTTTTGTCGATTTGTGTTTCATTGCAAGTCCAATATCACAAGAGCACTGGAGTAGAGAGAGGAAAACAACGATATAAGGAAGCGATATTCAAAGGTATGTCTCTCATCTCTTGTTTGATAGTAAATTCAATGATTAGAGCTTATGGAAAGCATCATGTCCTATCTTGTTTTGTTCTATATCTAGGTGGATCTAGGGAGATCAGTTTATGTCCACATTTATCGATTAAATCCAATAATATTGATCACCTTAGTTATCAAAAAATGATCACAACCACCAAGAAACTATTTTAATGGATGAGAAGGAAGGACATGGCTGACTACTTCGATAAATGATTAGAAATTCAATAGGTTAAGGTGGAGCATAGGAATACAACAGGATTGTTGCAGCCCCTACCAATTCTAGAGTGGAAATGGGAAACCATATCCATGGATTTATCATCAGATTTCCTAAATCAACCAAGAAAAATGATTCCATTATGGTGGTTGTGGATAAGTTGAGTAAGGTTTCTCACTTTATTCATGTGAAATCAATTTGCAAGGAAATAGATATTTCCAATATCTTCATGAAATAAATATTTAGACGACATAGCATGCCTAAGGAAATCATATCAGACATATATACACAATTTAATTCAAATTTTTGGAAATATCTGTTTGTTGGTTTTGAAAATAAATTGCTATTTAGTACAACCTATCACCCTCAAACTGATGGACAAACATAGAGGGTAAATCAAGTATTATAGGACATGTTAAGGATGCATGTTATGCATCAACATAGGAAGTGGGAAGACTACCTACCACTAGTAGAATTTTCTTATAACAATGGCTATCAGGAGTCATTGAAGATGATCCCTTTTTAGGATCTCTATGGTAGACAATGCAACATTCCAATCAACTGGAATAACCCAGTAGACAGATTAACCTGTAGGACATAACTATTAAAATAAATGTTACAACAAATAGCTCAAATAAAATAGAATATGAAGATAGATCAAGACAGGCAGAAGAGCTATGCAGACAAAAATAGGACTCCTAGGGAGTTCAGAGTAGGGGATCATGTGTATCTTCAAATAATACCATGAATAAGTTCCTTGAGAATGGGAACTTGTGCCAATATGGCACCTCAATTTTGTGGACCCTTTCAAATTTTGGACAGAGTAGGACCTATAGCATATAGGCTAGCACTTCCTCTCACAGTAAAAGTGCATAATGTTTTCCATGTTTCATTATTGAATAAATATGTACATGATTCTAATCATATAATTGAATGGTATATGATCTAGGTGGAACCGGTGGGAGAATTCCTACCAAAACCATAATGCATACTAGACATGAAATAATTTCCACTTAGGAATAGAACCATTTCCTAGGTCAAGGTGCATCTAAAACACTTTGGTCCAGATGAAGCTACATGTGAATTGGAGGATGCCATGAAATAAACATACCCATTTTGTTCACTATTGTACATAAAAACCATAATGGTAGGTAGAACACCGAGTAAGTGTTCCTTTTAAGGGGTAGGGGATTGTAACACCCATGTTTCCCCCAGATTGTAAATATTATTATTATTGTGAAAAAGACTATGGACATATCTATCAAGTGAATTTTGGAAAGACAATGACCCTTTCTATAGAAGGTAATGTATATATTTTGTTATTAAATAAATGGAAATTGTGTTATGGCTGTTGAAATAGGGTTGCCAGTATATATCATGATGCATGAAAGGGATGGTAAGGGGAACCAATAATGGTGAGATGACCCCTGCCAGGCCGATACTCTGCTGGATATAAATTTCTCAGTCCCAGAATAATGTTCTGGCCCATAAAAACTTAATTACTAGTCAGGATGGTAGTTTGGAAGTATTCCTCAAGATTCAATGAGGATATGGGAAGAGTAGCCATATGGAAAATTCTTCATCTGACCCAAAAAATATTGTCGGGAAAGGAAATAAAAGAAAGGTAAAAAAGTTGTGGGAAGAGGGAAGAAGAGGGGATGCACGAATGGGTATGAAAACCAATCAAGAAGAGAAGAGTGCACGAGGATATATGGTTCTAAGGAGAACGAAGGACTAAGTTGTTTTGGTTACAGGAGAACTTGTACAATGTTTTATAATCAAGCTAATAAATGAAGTTGCAATGACTGAGTAAACAATCCCAATAGACTCCCTTGCTTGGTGGATAGAAAACCGAACTACCAGGTTACTATGGGAAAAGGAGAGTAACCTTTGTCCCTTTTTGTTTTTGATATTAAGTAGAACCCATCTCATGGAATCATGATCTAGATAGGGGGTGTCCACTTGAGGAATACTCCAAGAGAAACTATGCCTATATTTGGGTGGAAAAGGGAACCCCTTTCAACAGTTTCCAACTATTTTCCAAGTTTCAAATAAGTGTGATTCTGAGTTTATATTCTATTAACTGGTTTCATTATAATATGAGTTTCTTGATCTAGATGATGGAAAAATTCATTTATCATGTTGAATGGTAAAATTTGTAACTTTGATGGCTTAGTGGCCTCAGAAATTTGAAGTAGAATTTGAATATCATATTTTATCAAGGTATTTATGTTTAATCATGTTTATCAAAGGAGGAGTGTTATTAATGGGTTTTAAATGAAATTGAGGAAAATGGTGAGTTGACTTTCTGTCTAAGTCTATCTGCGCTAAACCTCAAAAGGACTGAACAAGGATCAAATCCACAAATGCAGAGTCAGGATAGACTCTACAGGACTACTTTGAACTCGTCCATTCCTCTAAATCCCTTTTTCCTATTATAGAATTCGAGGTCTATAAATGAAAGGAAATTCCTTCAAATTATTTTTTCCATGTGACCTCAGGCCCAATACCATAGGCTTAAATAACTCTTAGTTAATATTTTGAATCACAACTTTCTGAGGCATGTGGAGGTTCCAATTGACCTTAATCCCAAAGACATGGGTTTATTACCTTTCATGTGGGCTTATCGATTTGAGCCCTTGTGCCACTAGGGGTTTCATATGACCAAGACCTTGGAACCCTTCACTACACTCAAAAGGATATAATATTTTCAATTTTTGGAACTTCGAAGGTTTGGGGCTCCACCATGTTTGAACCTCACAACACTCAAATATTGCTGAAGGAAACCTATGGACACAATCACTTGATGGATTGATCAACAACTAGTGGTTCCTTATTCTTCACCATGGATTCTGCCTTCTCGATAAATCTTGACCAACATATCTTCCATGGGTATTGTATGCACCATAGATCATGATCACAAATAAATGGTATAATATTCATCATATTCCTCTTATGGATATATAACGTATATGATACCCAAAATACCCACCTCATCGGACAAATCGTGGGATTTCATGACTTTGTGACTTATGTGACTCCTAAACTTTCAACCTCTCTGGAGTATTATTAGCCGAAGTGGTCATGAAGTAGCGATGACCATTGTTTTCTAGCTAATACTTCCACTTACTCTATCCTTCCACTTCTCTCGGTTGAACGGTTGACAAATATCTAGAAGGATCTTAGATCAATGGTCCGTGGAATTGTGGGGTTCTAACCTTCGTGATTTTGGGAGTTTGAAGTAAAGCGTAAATTGGGATATGGCACAAAGGATGGGAATTTCTTAATTAACAAGATTAAATAAATCTTGTGATTATCCCTATGTCATGTTCATAAGTACATGTGTGAGACCCACTTTGGAAATTCAAAACTACAGGAGATTTGGTTTATTGGTGTTGGCCCTCGACCAAGTTTTGAAAGAACCTTGGTCGTGTTTGACCATTTTTGGGACTTTGATAGGCTAGTCAAATACAGAGCGCCCAGGCGAAGTGGAGATCGTGAGATATCACTCATTTTGTGGGCTTTTTGGGTTTTATGGTTTATGTAACAGGTATGGGATGTCGGCCCATGGGTTTACCCATGTTTAGGCCCCTTTGTAATGTATAAATATGTAGATAAGCGATGTAAAAAGATAGATCTGTGTGAGTATAGAAGTCATTGGCTTAGAGCATGACTAGTTGGCTTCATGCAAGGATTGTGTTAAGACTTGTCTAAGTGCAAGTGACTATAAGAGGCTTTGTGCCTAGACTTTGTTTTGAGGAAGGTGGATCTAGTGCGTTGTGCATAGATCACCTATCCAGTGTGAATTTTCACTCTGTGTCTTTGTGCATAGGAGGAGATGAATGTAAGGAAGCTTGAAGAATAATAAAGAAGAAGAAGATTTGGTGGACGTAGCCCCACACTGGGGTGAACCACGTATATCTTGTGTTGATGTGCTTTGTGTAATGTTGTTTATGTATTTATTTGTTTAGTGCAATGATCTTGATGCATGATAGGTAGATCCATTGATGCTTAGTTCTTTATATATGAGTGAATGATAGATCTACTCTAATGTTATGTGTTAAATTGTTAGATGTGCTTAATCTTGATTACTACTGCGTTGATCTATCATTAGGGTTAGTCTGCAGTGTGAGTAAGGATCATAACCTAATGCATGTTATTGGCTAAGTGATCTGTTAAGTGTTGTGATCAAAGATGTATGTCCCATCTAGTTTATAGACACTTGAGTCCTACAAACCCCCCTGCCTTTACCTTGGGTGAGACTTCATCTACTTCGTAGGTGTTGCCGAAAGGGCTGATAGTTAGAGTTTTTTTGGTGCGATGTTGAATATTTGAACCCTGGGTATGCCCCTGTGTGAACAAATGGTTCTGTTTTTGGGACTCAAAACTGTGATTGTTGGGAATTGAAGAAAAGAGAAATCTTCATGCATAGATCTTTTGTTGTAGTGCACAATATTCTACTTGACTTGCGAAGCTTTGTGGTAATAAAAAGAACTCTGATCTGAAGAAAAGAGGTAATATCTTAAAGCTTTATGCTTTGTTAAAGGTAAGATAAGTGGAAATTTTTTCTTCGAAAGTATGAATCTATGTATGTTTGATAGAGTTTGTCCTAGTCTGAAAACTAGGGCACAACTATAAGAAAGAAGATTTGATATGAATAAATCTGATAGAGATAGTGAAAGATATGTTAGTCCTATGCATAGAAATAACTTTTGGACTAACAAGTGGATGCAAGAACCTAGAATGAATTTTTGCAGATTCTAGGTCCATCACTGTGATCCCAGTGCATAGTACATGAAAGGTTGGGGATCGTTTAAGAGAAATAGAGGATTGGCACTATGTTATAATTGCAAAAGACCGGGACATCTTGCTAAGGAATGCCCTAGTATAGGACCTATTTGTCTTTTTCGTAAATATTTTGGTCATGAGGTTTTGGATTGTCCAATAATGATTGCTAAAGTTGAAAAGATGAACATGAGACAAGAAAACTATGAAGAAGGTCAAGAAACTAAGGATATGCAAAAGAACCAGAAAGAATCAGAGGCTATGTTATTACAGATGAAAGAAACATTAAATGATCGCAGGGACATCAATTTACCAGAGATCTTAAAATAAAAGTAGTGCATAGAAACAAGAATAGGAGACTTCGACACAGACTGTGTATTGGATGAAGAAACACAAGTAAATATTATGCCAGAAAGTACTTGGGAAATTTTGGGAAAGCCTATTATGGTTTCTTCATTGGGAGGGATAGGCTTGTTTAAAGGAAATATGATAATCCTATGTGGAAGAGTTACTAATGTACCTATTATTTCTCATGGAACATCGAACAAAGAATAATTTGAGGTAATTAAGTTAGATGAGAACAATGCCCCATTTGCACTTTTGTTAGGAAAGACCTGGATTGAGAAAGATCAGGTCTGAAGGAAAGCAGATGAGGAAGCTACATAATAGAAAAAGCAAGAACTAAGAGACTTCATGGCTAGGAAAATAAAGCGACTAATACAAGAACAAGAGGACAAGTTGAAGCAACAGAGGACAACATAGTTAGCTGTCAAAGATGAAAGAACATGAGAAGGCTTAAAGAACCTGTCCATATAGGAGAAAAGAGCACCTACCCCAACAATAGTAAGAGAAGAAGTGTTACCTTCAAATCCTTTGAAAGACCCTTAGCAACGCAAAGTCACTTTACTGAGAGAAGATAAGAATACCAATGGAAAGAGGAATCTAGAGTCTGAGATCACATGAAAGAAGGAAAGAAATCTCAATAAGAAGAAAGAAAAGTTAAAAAAATAAAAGGAAGATCTAGAGAAGACTTTGCAGAAAGAAGGCTTGCAGAACTTGAACCTCGCCGGAATAACAAAACATCACAGAATGGCACTTCACCATAGTGAAGCTATATGACCATTGGAGGCATCCAAACCATTAGAAGGACTCTCCTGAATGAATAGAAACACATTTATTTATAGAAATATTTCCATTGGACCGTTGAGACCATGCCATAATGGATGGAATCGTATTAATTGAGGCATTCCTGCCCATTGGAGGAATCCATTACGACGTTTCTTATTTAACCTGTTGGACACTGCTCCGGGACCACTTTTTGAAAAACAAGACATCCGAGCTAAAAGAGAAGTAATTTCATATCACATTGTACTATCTAGACCTTGCCATTGATTCGATTATCTTGAGTGTCCATTCGCCTACCCGGGTTATTTTATTACAAGTGTGAATGTTGGGCAATCATAGCGTGCTAGATAAATCTGTAGAAGAGATATCAATCGACCTCATGGATAAGAAGATCATGTTTGTAGGAATACAAGAATCATCGACATGCGGATTGTAAGAATCCCTCTTGACTGCATGACAATCTAGTCGAACCGCGACTGAGAAAAGAAGCAAGCACCGCGACGATATGGTGAATGCGAAGCAGATCCCATTGGTCTTGCCTGACTACATCCCAACTTTGGCTAGCATGGTTAGTGATGATAGTGTCCCGCATGATTTTGAGTACACGTTGATCTCTACAAACCTCTCGAAGGGGATACATGAAGTCGGATCACAGTTGGGACTGATCCCAGCCCTCAAGATCAGTGATTTCAACCTTGATGATAGAAATAATTATGCAATGGTCATGCCACATAGGTACCTAACTAAGATGACTGGGAAGAAGACCAATATATTTTCCTAGCCATGGATTAAGGAGATCATACGGTCGACAATCTTAAACGTCAGGAAAATCCCCCACTTCGGTAGACACTAGGAGGTTAACGCATGCGTTAAAATCCTCTTGTCATGCTACAATGGAGGGTATATGTGGTTGGATAGGTGCATCACTGTGGATCCAACACTGATCCACTGCATCACTGAATTGAACATGCAAGGACAAGATCCTCACCAGTTCTACCCAGGAAATACATGATATCGCTCGTTGGCCCAGCACATTAAGGAGGCATATGGAGATGTGGAGAAGGGGAAGCGAGGCTACAAGGTAACCTCCATCCAAGATGGCACAGTGCACCTAGCTTATCAACTAATCACTGACAAACTCATCAGAAATAACTGATCGACACAATTCACGAGGTTCATAGTCGACCTCGCAGGGAAGTGTGTTGAAGGGATGCAGATGAACTGGGTGATCTACCTCGTCAACAATTTGGAGAAGGACTTCCTCAAAGCACAACACCAAGGCTATGGATTTCACTTCAATTGGTTGTTAATTCTCATTGCATTTGTTGTTTGGGAGATGTCAGAGGGAGTGGAATTCCCTAAAGTTGAGCCATAAGAACCATTGGCCGCGAGGTTCACCACCTTGTGGTATATGAGCGATATGGTGAAGCAATGGCAATCAAATGTGGTGTTCCACACATACTACCTACAGCTTAATCATTCCATTGAATCATTCCTCTAAATGACCACAAACACCTTGCATACATACAGTCCATTAATGAAGTTTCATGTAGATCGACACTTAATCTACAACACCACATACAGGGATGAAAGAAAGGAGGAACTATAGTCCTACTGCAAATTAACCGATGAATATGTGGAGGAGATAACCAAGGAATGGCCAAATGAATTCCTTGTAACATTTGAAGATGCCGAACTCTCTGACCCCAACATCAACGGAAGTCCTTTGGTCACCTGGACTGAGTATGATGGATAGATCAGTGCAAATAAAAAGAAGAAAAAGGAGGAAGTGTAGGACATAGACAGTGAGAAGAAGGACATCGCATCAAAGGAAACTACGCCTGACTCACCTGCAGAAGGAGGAGGTGACAAAGTAAACCAAGAGGAGGAAGGGGAAGAAGACAAGAAAGAAAAGGGCGATGTAACACTACCAAAGGATCCCCTCACCATAGCAGAAGCATCACAAAAGAGGAAGGTTTTCCCGGAAAAACCCTCAGCATGAAAGAAGTCCCATGAAAATAAGCCTCAATCGCAGAATGTTCTCATAGTGGATGATATCCAGCTCATCATCATAGTTGTAGAATATTCCTTAGAGGATATCCTGTAGAGACATGAAGAAAAGAAAGAAAATTTCTATGAAAGAATAGAGAAGGATCTCAAAGATGTCCAACAAGCTATCCAGTTGAGTCACACAACATCTATTACGCCATCTTAAATAGAGAGTGTAGAATTGGGGGATGATCCCACCCAACTATGCAGATTAGTAGATACAACAGAGGCTTGACTTCGTCGAGTCCAGGAAGAAAAAGAGAAGTCCATAGAGGCCTTAAGACAAGAAAAATAGGAGTTCCTAAAGAAACTTCGAGTTGCACAGCAGAAGAAATATGACATTAGAGTGAAGTTCAAATAAGATAGAAAGAAAATCTATAAAGAGAAAGACCAGTTGCTCACGGAATAGATTGTGGTCAAGGAAGTAGTGACTAGAGCACTTCGCTCTATGCTAGGCTTGGCACAGATGGAAGAAGAGACAGTCGAGAGCCAAGTGGGAAATGTTGTTGAGGCCATTTAACAACTTCAAGAGAGAGTAGAATAATTAGAACTTCAAGCAGTGCCGAGGGAAGAAACTACAAGGAGTGCAGTAGAAAGAATCAGGGTGTTGGATTTAGAATGTAATAAACTAAGTGATCGAAGTGTGCATACCTATTAGCACTTTGGAGAAGACCCGGAGTTGAGGGCATTTGAAGCACAACTCTAAGAAGTGAAGCAGTAGGAATCCATAGTGCAGGCACATATGAAGATTCTTACTACAATGGAGAAGATGAAGAGGTCACAGGAGTAGCACGTAGTTCAAAAGTAGGTCACTGCCATCCAAAGAAAAGTTATGGGGGTGAAGCAGATAATCCAACCGGTGCAGGACAAAGCCTGCAAACTTTTTGAGGAGATCTAGGGAACAAGCTCACAATTGGAACATGTGGTCACAACAGTGGAATAACTCCTGGAAGGTCCTGTCACCGAGAAAGTCATTCAGGAGTTTGCAGAGCAAGAGGCTCTGAAGAAGAAATAAGTTGAGGCAACTCAAGCTAATCTCGAGGCCTTCAAAGTAGTATTACCCAGATCAGAGTGACTCGGTACAAGTCACAGGTGAGTGTTGGGTGCCTGTTGGCCCTCGACCAAGTTTTGAAAGAACCTTGGTCATGTTTGACCATTTTTGGGACTTCGACAGGCAGGTCAAAGATGGAGCACCCAGGCAAAGAGAAGATCACGAGATCTCACTCATTTTGTGGGCTTTTTGGGTTTTAGGGTTTATGTAATGGGTATGGGATGTCAGCCCATGGGTTTACCCATGTTTAGGTCCCTTTGTAATGTATAAATAAGTATCTAAGAAATGTAAGAAGAGAGATCCGTGTGACTATAGAATTCATTGGCTTAGACAAAGACTAGTTGGCTTCGTGCAAGGACTATGTTAAGACTTGCAGAGCTAAGTGCAAGTGACTATAAGAGGCTTTGTGCCTAGACTTGGTTTTGAGGAAGGTGGATCTAGTGCATTGTGTACATATCACCCATCCAGTGCAAAGTTTTTCTCTTTGGATTTGTGCACAGGAGCAGAGGAATGTAAGGAATCTTGAAGACTAATAAATAAGAAGAAGAGTTGGTGGATGTGGCTCCACACTGGGGTGAACCACGTATATCTTGTCTTGATGTGATTTGTGTAATGTTGTTTATGTATTTATTTATTTAGTGCAATGATATTGATGCATGATAGGTAGATCCATTGATGCTTAGTGATTTATATATGAATGAATGCTAGATATTCTCTAATGTTATGTGTTAGATTTTTAGATGTGCTTAATCTTAATTACTACTACGTTGATCTATCATTAGGGTTAATCTACGGTGTGAGTAAGGATCATAACCTAATGTATTTTATCGGCTAAGTGCTCTATTAAGTGTTGTTATCATAGATATGTGTCCCATCTAGGTTATAGACACTTGAGTCCTGCAACCCCCCTTTCCTCTACCTCGAGTAAGACTTCATTTTCTTCGCAGGTGTTGTCGAAAGGGCTAGTAGTTAGGGTTTTGTTGGTGCATTGAACCCTGGGTTTTCCCCTATGCCAACAGTTGGTGCATAGGCCAAACAACGAAGCATCGAATGTTGAAGTTCCCTCATCGAAGTGTCAATATCCAAATGGGCAGGCCCGCATACGCCATGGAAATGTGGTGGGTCTGGTGTTATAACCCTAAATTACACCATACATGCATACCTAGCATCAGGCCCTCTTGTTATTTTTTCCAATCCATCACCGAGCAACTCTTCTTAAAACCATTATTTTTGAAGATGTACGTGCCCTGAACCACTAATTCCTACATACACATGCTTGCTACAACACTACATCTCGTGTATGTATGCTAGATGAACCATTATAGGCTGCGTATACCCACAACAATTGCAAAAATTAAAAAGTTGCAAGGAATTTGTTGAGATTATGGGATATTGGGTAGTTTTCCAACTGTTCCACTACCTATAGCCCGTCACCAAACTGAATAACCATCCTTTTGTCATATAAAAGGAGGTGTTGGGGTCTCATTCCAAATCCAAGCATAATAATAGTAAAACTCTACCCATTTCAAATCCCCTCCTTGCCCAAAATAATTGTAGCCACCTTGTGAGATTTGCATCAGAATTTCCCATTCTTGCCTTTTTCCTCCATTGTAAGCCTATGTCATTTCCCTAGAAGAAGTATGAGAGGAGAAAGATATGTGGAAGAACAATTGGATCTAGGTGAAGAGGATCTCAGACCAGGTTCATGGAGTAGTTGCCAACCTTTATTTTAAGCAAACATTGTGATATCATTAAAAGGAATACTTTTTTTGTCCCGAAATATGATGTGTCAAATATTTGTATTCGATTTATGTCTTATACTAACATCTAACCCATGATTTATATATGAGATACATGTTTTTAGTTTCTTGTTTATCTATCTTTGAATGCAGGCTAGCCTTGGGAGGAATCTTATAGTCAGTGGATCTATCGAATGTATGAGGATCGATACCCGACGTGAAGTAAAAGGTAAAGTTACCTGATCTTTTCACTTTGTATTTCATGTATGAATGTGTGGTATATTCGGGGTAGCTAGGAAAGTAGGATACTTTTAGATGGTTAGATATGCCTACATGTTGAACCCTAGTGTAGTCCATAGGGGGGATTTCCCGCTATAGAAGAACTAGCGACTCCACTGGGGAGAGAGGGAGCATGAAGAAATTGATATTTTGGTCGAAGAGGACCCTGTTGTTGTCGCTGCATTGAAACAATGCGAGTTATGGAAGTTCTTTCGGTACCCACTCGTGAGGGCATAACCTAGGCTTCTGAATGCCTTGGTAGACTATTGGCACCCTGATGTAGAGGTGTTTAATATTAAGGGAAAGTCGTTGACTCCAATGACTGAGGACATTTACTTTATGAATATCCTCTCGAGGAGGGGAGAACCAGTCAACCTGGGTTCTTTCCCCCACGAGCCTCACCACATCGCCAAGATGATTGGACTACACTGCGAGGATGACATTGAGAAATTAGGTTCTCAAGTGCCAATCCACAAGATCACCAACCTTTCACTGAAAGTGATAGTTTTACTTATTGGGCGAATCACTGGATCCGTGGCCTTACATCAAGCCTCTCGGACGCACATGTATTGTGCAGTGCAGTGCTTGAATGCATGAGTGTTCAATTGGAGTATGACCATGCTTGAATGCATGAAGAGACAACTTACAGAGTGTCATGGGTGAAGTAACAAAATAATTGGGTTTGGTACCATTTTATGATCATTCTTTTTTAAGAGGGTACCTAGTATGAGTCCATGAGAGATAGTATGGGGGAATGTGGCCTCCTTCCCAATAGTGTGTAGGTGGGAATAATTGATGTTGCGACACGGGGGGGGAGGACTATAGAGGGATTTGTTGATACCTTTTTTGACTGGTGAGCATGAAAAATTCTGACTATAGAGGACTACCCCTATGCCAGAATCAACTTTTCCAGGGATCTGGACATGCCCGTGCCTCCTAGAGAGGAGCGAGGAGAGACATGTACATTTTTTTTTTTTAAGTTATTTAATTTTTAGTTTATTTTATATGTATATCATTTTTATGTGAATCCAAGTATCTAACAACTATGTATCTATTTATGTATAGATGTGGGACCAATGCATCTAGTAGACTTCTTGAGGACTAGGTGTCTTCCTCGACCAGAGGCAGTACCAGTCACATCCACCAGACCAACAGTAGTAGTAGGGGGACCTCCAGCTAGAGAGGCTGATAGAGTTTTGAGACGGGTGGAGAGGAACCTCACCATGCTCACTCATGCACTCCCCATGGACAAGATCGAGGATCTCACGCCATCGATGCAACCTCATGTATTTGGGGTGTCACAGACTTGGGTCCATCTCTTCCGACGTTTGGAAAAAATCATTGTTCACTATGGTAGGGCCAATAGGCCTCATTCTTATCTAGGGTATACCACTTACATGCCGAGCGAACTCTTTGTATATTTTTTAGGGAATAAGCCTCGTGATGTATACTAGATATGTATTTTTGAGGTGTTTTCACCCACCTATGTACTTTGATAATTTTGATATGTGTATTTACATCTTTTATGTCTTATGGATCACATTTTTACAATGTATGTACATGTGTATGTGTGTGCTTCTTTTTATGTGTCTGAAATATGCCAATCTAATACTTGATTAGCTAGAGTGTCTGTCATTTGATTTAATCTCCTAGGAACATGGATATACATAATGTAATCAAAGCAATGTTCTAAGAGACGTACCCTAAGGAATCATCAGTGTAGAGTAGGATCATAAAAATGGTAAACCCCATTTAATTGGGACACAACCAGCTGTGCATATAAGTAGACCCGGAGGTGAGATATACCATGCGAAAAATCATCATAATGAAACTCTATCACTACATTGTATTCGACGACATTGTTTGTGGCGTCACCTAAAAATATACCTCCAGTAGATAGCAATTGGCCCTGAGGTGTGAAGATCACCCAAGATGTGGAAGCAAGCCTCTGAGTGTGTCAGCTAACATCGTCCATGAACCCAACTGACACCTCTGATTCACTTGAAATCTCCCACAGTGAAAAATATGACATAAATAATGACACATCCATAAAAAAAGAAAGATAAAAAAGACTAATTGTATAAGAAATATACATATGTACAAGAAGCCACCCAAGGCGACCCACCTACGAGTAATAATTCTTGAGGTAGAGCCCATTACTAGGCTTTGCTAAATAATTTCCCTAAAAGTCAACTAGACGATAAGCAACCTTCTTTAGGAGCTCCTTCACAATGAAAGGTCTGAACCACATGGGTTTGAACTTTCGTGCCCCCAAGGGATCCTTATGTTAGTCATAGACCAAGACAAGGTCAACTTCGGAGAAAATATGAGGACGAACAAACTGATCATACTGACACTTGACGCATTGCTTGTGAGCCTCATTAGCCAAGGCTGCATCACTACATTGCTCATCAAGATGCTCAAGATATAATAAGAATTCATCAAGGGGTCAAGTGTCTAAAAATAACTATACTTCCAACTTTAGAGATGGGATCTGGCACTCTATAGGCAAGACTGCTTCTAGCTCGTAAATGAGTTGAAAAGGTGAGAAATCAGTGGTAGTGTTTATAGATGTTTGGTAGGCCCATAATGTTGATTACAACATCAAATGCCAATTTTACTTGGCAGAATTGATCGTTCATTGAAAAATAGTCTTGAGAGACTTGTTCACAACATCCACTTGACCATTCGCTTGTGGGTAGTAGGGTGATGAATTATCTTGCCTCAACCCAAGATTTGATGTTAACTCAGACATCATTTTGTTCTAAAAGTGACTACCATGGTTAGTGACAATATCCTTCGGGATGATGAACCTTTCTACTATCTTATTGAAAATATAGAGAGTTGTTGTCTCGCCATCATTATTGAATGTCGGCATAGCTTCGACCCACTATGTGAAGTAGTCTAATGCTATGATGATATAACGTTTCCCCCTGGATGAAGGGGGGTGGCATGTAGTAAAATCAATCCCCCACTTGGTGAAGGGGCCAACAATAATGACAGGAAACATGGGAGAGGGGTATGCCCTCATATTCCGAGAGAAGATATAACATGAGTGACACTTATTGATCAATTCAATGCAATCCTTGATTAATGTCGGAAAAAATTAACTTGCTCATAGAATATTTTGGGTTGTTTCCAACCCAGACAAATGACCACCACATGCTCTAGTGAGGCAATAATTAAGAATGAGTTCCACTTCTTCATGAGTGAGGCACTGACAAAAGATGAAATCTACACCTCGACGATACAAAGTGTCCTCAAGTATGAGATAGTTTTTTCCCTGATGGCATATACGTCGATGCTCATCACGAGAAGCAGAGGTGGGGCACTTCAAAGTCTGGAGATAGACTAGTATATCTCCATACCAGGGGTCCAAATATGAAATTAGAAAAATATCTCCTTTAATCAGTGATTCTTCAGGTGTACATCACCTGATTCAACCAAAAGTTTCGAGATACGTTTCGCAAAGACCAGTGACTTTTTGGATTTCGTGAAAACAAAATCCAAGTCAAATTATTGGAGGATAATGATCCATATATTGATATTTCCACCAATGATGAATTGTGTCAACACATATTAAAATGGATTCACAACGACAATGATGGTGGTCTTATGAAGAAGAATATAATGACAGAAATGATGGACAACATGCACTGCTACCAACGCAAGCTTCTCAACATGGGAGTAGTTGAGTTCTAGTCCAACTAGGACTTGAATCAGGTAATAAATCACATGCTCTTCAAGCAAATCATCCTCTTGAACCAAGACCATACCGATGGTTGAATCTGCAACAACCAAATACAATAAGAAATCTTTATTATAATTGGGAGGATGGAGTAGAGGGGCAGATGTGAGGGCGTGTTTCAATGCTTTGAAAGAGCGCTGAGTGGATTCTTCCCAATATAAATGGACTCCCTTCTTTAGTAAATGCATGAACCCTTTAGTGATCTCGACATATTTTGCAATAAAACGCCGAAGAAAGTTCTCTTTACCCTGTATGCTTTGAAGCTGAGGGACTGTGCACGGGAGAGGAAACTGAACTATCACCTCAATGTTCGGAGAATCGACCATGATCCATATTGTTGAAACTATGAAACCTAGAAGATGACTCGAAATCATGTAGAAACTGCACTTGTTTGGATTAAAGTGAATCCGATAGTAGCAACATCACTCAAAGATTAGTCGGAGGTGTAAGGATGATCAAATCTCTTATGAGATCATGATGCTAAATCATCGAGATAAGCCTCGACTATGTGTCTTAGT
>JZKD02S1671797.1:124021-138672 GCA_000966675.3 Picea glauca
TCACTCATTCACACACAAAAGTCACTTATCACTCACATAGCTTCTTCTTGAAACGTGGAGGTCAAAGTAAGTTTCCTCCAAAGGGATTCTGAAACACCCCACCCCTTTTCTTGACGAACCTATCCACTCCCATTTAAATTCAACAAAGTTGGTTCACACCCCCAACCTCTCAAAACAATTACATCTAAAACTTTTCTAAAAAATCACTAATTTTTCCTCCAGAGGAGGTGCCAAAAGAAAGTTTTTAGTCTAGGTAGGATTCCGGGGATAGGCATCCAAATAACTCCCCGTTATCTGGTTCTCACATTGTCAAAACCATAGAAGTTGTCAAATAGGGAAATGAAAATCCTCCAAGTCAAGTGGTCCTAACACCATAAGGCAGGGAGATACCTGTGAAGGCTTGAAGGCTGAGGTTCGGTTGTTCTGTGCATCCCCCCTTAAGGCACCCACCTCTTGGATGGGATCCAGCCCGTGACCCATTTCTGAGGCCGAAAATCTAAATGTCGCACTTTGACCGAGGTACCTAGTGACGACAAATTAGGACATCTACCTAGGTGGCAATTGTGAGCTGCAATTTCACCTTGATCGGATTTTGTGTGGCTATTGGGAAATATTGCTAGCTCTTTCAATATATGCCCCCTTTACCCCTCATTATAACCAATTATTTCATCCTTCACTAGTTTCTCTTCCAGTGACTTCAGACCCCACTATTGAGTACTATTGGAAGGTCCAGTGCTATTTGAGAGGAAGGACGTTAAATATTTTAGGACACGAGCTTTTGTTTTCTTTGATTCCCCACGTGGAAAAAACCCACTTATCCATATATATGCTTCTTTTTCAAACCACTTCCTGTATGATGCATTTCTGAATACATTTTGATTTGGATATATATATTGTGTAAAGTTCAAAATTTTCAACAAAAGCTCTTGTTTCTTTATCACTCTCATCACCATTTGCACACATTCACTCAGCTAATTGGACATCCCTGTCATTCTCGATGCTTGCTAAACCTCCCTCCTATCTTAGGGGGAGTGTCTGGTCTTGCCCACTCATTGGCACCACCGTCTCACACTCCAGTGAGTGCCATTGTCTTAGGATCAGCCTTGCTTGGTTCCACATTACTTGGGTCCACTTCCCAAGGTCCTCCATCCACACACTCTCCTTTACACGGAAGCGGGGGGGCAAATTCGTCTCAAGGGGGAAGTACCAACCCACCTAGCCCCCCTTCAGGGTCAGGTTCACAACACACTCACACCATGGCAGGAGCTAATCCTCAACCAACACTCCTGATGCCATATTTGGCCTCTCTTAACATACCAGATCTAAGAAAACTCACCAATGATCCTATATTGCATGATTCCACATGGCCTGCAATGCCCACCAAACTACCTTCAGACATACCCAAGTTTGAAGGAAAGGCAGGAGATGACCTTGCCAACCATGTCATGAATTTTCACCTATGGTGCTCTTCCAACAACATTATGGATGATTCCATCAAACTGCAATTATTTCAATGCACACTCACTGGCCCATCAGCCAAATAGTATGTAGATGAAAAATGAGGGTCCCATGCGACTTTCGAGTCCTTGGCCAAAGAATTTTTTACCTTCTTCCAATTACTAATCCACCATGAAAATGGTCTGGAACTACTGTCTAATTTCAAGCAAACCTTAGCCACACATATCGCTGATCACATTCAGGAGTGGCATAGGCGACGTAGTTTGTGCAAGGCAGAAACCACCTAACAACAATGTCTTGACTGGTTTCTTAGATCACTTTCTCTCTCCTCGGTAAGGATGTCGCTTCCACCTTCCCTCAATAAGAAGAAGAATCCATCAGTAAGGCTCAATAATACGACCTCATCTATTCACAGTCAGGGTACTTATACACTGTACTTCCCGATCTGCCAAAACCTGTGTCGTTTGGCCAAGACAAACCTGGGATGTCTCATTCAACAAACAAAATGATTGGTAATACCACTCACCATGGTCCACAACCCCAACCACCACCAATGTATGGAACACCTCAATACCTGACAGCATACGGGGGCACTTCTTATTACCCCCCACCCCCTTATCAACAACCATACCCTGTTGTTATGCCTCCACCCATCAGTGGGCCACTATCGGCACCACCCATACACCCACCTATTCAAACAAGTCCTGGTACTNCCCTTTACCCCTCATTATAACCAATTATTTCATCCTTCACTAGTTTCTCTTCCAGTGACTTCAGACCCCACTGTTGAGTACTATTGGAAGGTCCAGTGCTTTTTGAGAGGAAGGACGTTACATCTTTTGGGACACGAGCATTTGTTTTCTTTGATTCCCCATGTGGAAAAAACCCACTTATCCATATATATGCTTCTTTTTCAAACCACTTCCTGTATGATGCATTTCTGAATACATTTTGATTTGGATATATATATTGTGTAAAGTTCAAAATTTTCAACAAAAGCTCTTGTTTCTTTATCACTCTCATCACCATTTGCACACATTCACTCAGCTAATTGGACATCCCTGTCATTCTCGATGCTTGCTAAACCTCCCTCCTATCTTAGGGGGAGTGTCTGGTCTTGCCCACTCATTGGCACCACCGTCTCACACTCCAGTGAGTGCCATTGTCTTAGGATCAGCCTTGCTTGGTTCCACATTACTTGGGTCCACTTCCCAAGGTCCTCCATCCACACACTCTCCTTTACACGGAAGCGGGGGGCCAAATTCCTCTCAAGGGGGAAGTACCAACCCACCTAGCCCCCCTTCAGGGTCAGGTTCACAACACACTCACACCATGGCAGGAGCTAATCCTCAACCAACACTCCTGATGCCATATTTTTCCTCTCTTAACATATCAGATCTAAGCAAACTCACCAATGATCCTATATTGCATGCTCCCACATGGCCTGCAATGCCCACCAAACTACCTTCAGACATACCCAAGTTTGAAGGAAAGGCAGGATATGACCTTGCCAACCATGTCATGACTTTTCACCTATGGTGCTCTTCCAACAACATTATGGATGATTCCATCAAACTGCGATTATTTCAATGCACACTCACTGGCCCATCAACCAAATAGTATGTAGATGAAAAATCAGGGTCCCATGCGACTTTCGAGTCCTTGGCCAAAGCATTTTTTACCTTCTTCCAATTACCAATCCACCATGACAATGGTCTGGAACTACTGTCTAATTTCAAACAAACCTTAGCCACACATATCGCTGATCACATTCAGGAGTGGCGTAGGCGACGTAGTTTGTGCAAGGCAGAAACCACCAAACAACAATGTCTTGACTTGTTTCTTAGATCACTTTTCTCTCTCCTCGGTAAGGATGTAGCTTCCACCTTCCCTCAATAAGAAGAAGAAGCCATCAGTAAGGCTCAACAATACGACCTCATCTATTCACAGTCAGGGTACTTATACACTGTACTTCTCGATCTCCCAAAACCTGTGTCGTTTGGCCAAGACAAACCTGGGATGTCTCATTCAACAAACAGAATGATTGGTAATACCACTCACCATGGTCCACAACCCCAACCACCACCAATGTATGGAACACCTCAATATCTGATAGCATACAGGGGCACTTCTTATTACCCCCCACCCCCTTATCAATGACCATACCCTGTTGTTATGCCTCCACCCATCAGTGGGCCACTATTGGCACTGCCCATACACCCACCTATTCAAACAAGTCTTGGTACTCCCTCTACCTCATCTTATAGTACTAGCAAAAGCACCACGCCTTCATATGTACCTTATGAATCGTTACCCCCACAGAATCCGTACATTCCATTTCCTGGTCCCCCACAACCCATGGCTCCCCCACATCCTCATACTGGGGTGAATTTTATTCAACCCTCTCCCATTCAGCAATATCAAAATTTCAAACAGCTGAATACGACAAATCCGACCCATCCGTTGAACAATGCCAAAAAGAAAGGAAGAAACAGGAACAACAACAACCCAGATCAAGGTGCGAATCAACCCTAGCAAAACCAACCTACTCAAGGCAACCAGAACCAAGGGAATCAGAACCCCCAGGGGGGCAATAATAATAGGCGTCAAGGGAGAAATAAAAATAATGTTAAAAACAACTTCCCTTGTTCCCTTTGCGATGAGTTCGGTCATTATACTCACCATTGCCCCCAAATCAATGATTTCAAACGGTTAAAAGACTCAGGCATTCTACCCCATCCTCCAGCACCGCCTGCCCCTCAGTAGGCCCCACAACAATACGTGCAACAACCCCCCCTGTTGTGCTACAGAATCATATTCCACACCAAGGTGTGATAAACACCCAACAGGACACGCAGCCTCCCCCACCTCAGGTGGGACAGTACCTCAATCCAAACAATCCAGCAGATCGCACGATCCTCCTCACTAGTGAGGAAGAAATCCTTCTGCAAACACATAATCGTCAGTATCATGCACCTCCAGAGTCTCCTTCCATTTCTCCAAAGACAATCCCCACAACAACAAGACCCCCATTGGTGATCCCTCACCCTAACACAGAACCACCTCTTCGCATCCCTTGCATTCCATTGCGCAGGAATGTCCACAACCCACAAGCTAGGGAAGCTCATAAATATAGTTTGTTTGATGACATAGCACAATCCCCAGCTACCATGTCAGTCTTAGAAGTCCTTCAGACTTGTCCCACTCAGCGGAAATCATTACTTTCTGCCTTGGGGGTAGTCGACCCCACAGACACTCGACTCATTACATTTGATATCTATAGCGGAGAACCTCGCCTTCCCACCTTGATCTCTTTCCAAATCCCAGTAAAAATATGGAACATCACAGTTCATAGGTGTATCATCGATGAAGGTGCCTCTACATGCATTATGTCCAAATCTGTATGGCAGAAACTTGGTTCCCCCGAACTCATACCCTCTGCCATTACCTTACAAGCTTATGATGGACGACCATCATCTCCTGAAGGGATCTTCCAAAATGTCCCCGTAGAACTCGGGGGCAAGACTATTCTCATCGACATCGAAGTTATCGATGCCCCACTCGATTATAATATCATGTTCGGTCTAACCTACATGTATGCTATGAAGGCAGTTGCTTCTTCCATCTTTTGAACAATGATGTTCCCCCACAATGGGAAGATCATTACCATTGACCAAGTCTCACATTATGAGCCTAACCCTTCTGCCAACATCGATAACATTCGTCCTCTCATCCACATGAGTCATGACGCATACCCACTCATCAAAATGGGTCCCAGAATTTTCAAAGATCCATCATTGTTAGGAACTTACCACGGAGCACCACCACTCCTTCATCCTTCCAATCAAGTATGTGCCATATCATCTAATGGAATTGACATAGAGGATACCCTTCCTCCTCGGGAGGCTTCTATCATATCTGATGTCCCACCAGTCGCAGAACTTCCCCCTCATGAGCCTCCTGTGAACTCACCGACCCCGCTAGTCCACGATTTCACCCCTCCCCAAGGCCATATCCTAGTTTGGGAGACAGTTCCCCAAGCCATCACTCAAATCCCCTTCTTTTACCCTCCACCGGGCATCGAAGATTTCCAAGTATCTGCCACGCTTACCCTCCCTAATATGGTGTTAGCAATTCCAGTTTGGTATTTACATCCACCCGAGATGGTCCCTCGACCATCCCTTTCCCCCCAAATGGAAGGAATCCCAATGACGATTCCCATACTCACTCCCACCATACCCTCTACACACCCACTCACTACCCCCCCTGCCCCAGCTGGGGGCAGGAGAAAGAAGAAGGATCCCACAAATCCACTTCCTCCGCGCATCCAACCTCCTTGTGTGCTATGTGAGAAAGATGGACACCAAACCAACAACTGCCCATCTCTACCAGAGTTACGAAATTCGATTCCCCTCAATCAAACTCCCTCAACACTCTCCACTATAGCCAGTACTGTCACTACTACCCCTCATTCAAGTAGTAAAGGGTTGCGAACCAAATTCGCTTGTGCTATATGTTCAGAATATGGCCATTATACCCACCATTGTTCGGCACTACCACACTTTCGATAGACATTAACCGCAGTACACCAAAGCTTCCGAAGCGAACCCAGTCCAGCTACGTCATCCCTACCACAAATCACCGACATCCATTATGTCACAACTTCATTCAATGAACGTATGAGATTCCCATGCTCTTTATGTGAATCCTTAGATCATTTTACATACCAATGTCTTATGATCCTTGAATACAGGCAATGCCAATTGACTCTACTTCAAAGACCCACAGAATCAATAGTTGACCTTACCTCATCACTAGAGATTCTTCATGTCATTTCTCCTGAACTCGAGGCCCTTCCAATGCCTCCACGGTTCTTGGATGACTTATATGAGGATTCACCCCCCAATCCCCCCAACTCTCCCACTCATTTCCCTACAGAAATTTTACATCCACCTACCACGGGTACTCCTCAGTATTTAGATATTTGGTTTATGTCGAGTGAACCATCGCAATTTCCTTGCGTCATTCCCTCTGCCTCTTCATCACCAGGGGGCAACCACACAACAACAGTCATCGACATAACTCTTCACAACCCCTTGTATTCCCGCCAATTCCACTATGACAAGGAAATACTAGAAGAGTTAAACAACCCTGACTACCCATGGGATGCGCTACACCACCGTGCACTCTTATTTCCACAGGAAGCCTCCACGCCTCCTAACCAACACCCCATATACACAGTCGAAACCAAGGACTTCAACCCATAAAGACATATCGACTGGTTCAACAACCCCATTCCTGCCCTGGATGCTTTTAAAGAAGGCAACATGGCCAACATTTTCCCGACCATCAAAATCGACATTTCCATCAAAAATGGCGTCATCGAGGAAATCACCATTGGAGCCGCTTGCACTCCTCAAGAAATCACTTCCTATAAAACCCTCTTCCAGGAATATCATGATATTTTTTCCTAGTCATACACAGAAATGCCTGGCCTTGATCCCTCTATCATTGAACATCGCATCGACACCTAGCCTGACATTACACCCATTCGTCAAAAACAGTGATTGCTACACCCTTCCAAAGAAGCGGCCATCAAAGCTGAGATTGACAAATTACGCACTATCGGGTTCATCTACACCATCGCCTATACATCATGGGTTTCCAACCCTGTACCCGTTAACAAAAAATAGGGCACTATCTGCGTCTGCACAGACTTTTGTGATCTCAACCACGCATGTCCCAAAGACAACTTTCCAAAGCCTTTCATCGATCAAATTATCGGCGAATGCGTAGGCTACGATGCTCTATCCTTCATGGATGATTTCTCTAGTTATAATCAAATCCAAATTCACCCAGTCGATCAGTACAAAACCGCATTTACCACCCCCTGGGGTACTTTTTCATATCGTGTCATGTCGTTTGGAATAAAGAATGATGGCGCAACTTTCCAACGGGCTATGACATACATTTTTCACGATCTAGCTCATATCATCCTCACATACTTGGATGACCTCATAGCTCAATCCAAGAAATGCACCCAACACCTTGATGATTTACAGATCATCTTCCAATGGTGTCGTCAGTACAACATCCGCTTGAATCCCCTCAAGTGCATATTCTGTGTCACCGCGGGGCGCCTCCTCGGATTCATCATTTCCCAAAGTAGTATTACCATGGACCCCCTCAAAGTGCAAGCTATCACTGAAATTCCACCTCCCTGGAATTTACGTCAACTTCAGAGCCTACAAGGTAAGGCTAACTTTCTACGATGATTTGTCCCAGACTACGCCATTTGCACACATGGTTTCCTTCGCTTACTACGTCACGACATCCCATTTCACTAGGATGAACATGCCCAATAGTCATTTGACGATCTTAAAATGGAACTCACCAATGCCCCCTTAATTAGTGCACCTGACTACAATCGCGACTATATCCTCTACGTATCAGCATCAGTTGTTTCAGTAGCAGGAGTTCTCATTCATCTAGGTGATGACAATCATGAGCATGTCATTTATTACGTTAGTAAAAACCTCTCAGAGCCACACTTGAAGTATAAACACGAAGAGAAACTAGCCCTTGCAGTCATCCTCGCAGTCCAGAAACTGTGTCACTACATTCTGCTTCGCACAACTAAGGTTGTAGCAGATTCCAACCCTATGCAATAATTGCTCAGTCGTCGGCAAATAAACAGAAAATTTTCCCAATGGATCATTATCCTTCAGGAGTGCGATCTTGAATTCTCAACACCCAAGAGAAAGAAATCTCTCATTCTCGCTGAACTTGTCATGGCCCTCCCTTATGACACAACCACTGCCCCCGTCAATACCGACTTTCTCGACAAACACCTCTTTTACATCACTTCGAATGATCCTTTTGATGGTGACCTCCTCGTCTACCTCCGAACTCAAAAGTTCGGTAACCACCTTTCACGAGATGATCGTCGTCGTATTCGCCACCAGGCCCCCCGCTACCTCCTCATTGGAGACATCTTATACTGGCAAGGGGTCGACACCATTCTTTGTCAATGCTTGACCATTAACGAGGCTGATAGTGTCTTAAATGACTGCCACAGCGATGCATGTGGGGGCCATCTTTCAGGAATATCCACTGCTCAGAAGATTATTCGAGAAGGTTACTTTTCACCTACCTTGTTTCATGATTGCATTCACGTCGTGAAACAATGCGAGAAGTGTCAGCTTTATGCCAACAAAGCCCGAGCACCACCTGCCCTTCTTCATCCAGTCATCACTGTCGGCCCATTTTGTAAATGGGGCATCGACTTCATGACTTGTAATACCCCCTCCAGCAATGGACACAAATACATTGTTGTAGCAGTCGATTACTTCACCAAATGGGCTGAAGCTATGCCCACCTTCAACAATACCGCTGACACCGCAATGCATTTTTTCTTTAACCACGTCATATATCGCTTTGGATTACCACTCCAACTTGTTTCCGATCATGGGAAACACTTCGAGAATGATATTTTCGTCGAACTCTCATCTCGGTTAGGATTCTCCCACGAGTTTTCCTCACCATATTACCCTCAGTCTAATGGACAGGTCGAAGCAGTTAACAAGGTCCTCAAGACCATGTTACAATGCACGGTTAATAAACATAAGACCAATTGGCATAATATGTTATTTTCAGTGCTATGGGCTTACCGTACGACTGTGAAAATAGCTATTGGTTTCACACCATTTCATCTAGTCCATGGGGTTGAGGCCACTCTTCCCATCGAGTGCAAAATTCCCACTTTACGTACTGCCATTGAGCTATTACCTGACACTGCTCCAATGGAGCAGCACTTGTTGAACTTAGAGTCCCTGGATGAAGATCGTCAATCTTCATTACAGAACAATGAGGTAGCTAAAAAATGATCAAAGGCTACCTTTGATCGACATGTCAACCTTCGCTCATTTCGTGAAGGCGACCTTGTCCTTGCTTATGATATCGCTCATGATACCTTTGGCCATGGAAAATTTGAGTCACTATGGCATGGCCCATACATTATTCAACATTGCCTCACCAAAGGCGCATACATCCTGGCCTCTCCCGAAGGCCTCTCTCTCAAAGAACCTGTCAACGGGTTATACTTAAAGAAATTTTATGCTTAAACATAGTCATTCTACTTTAGGTTATTTCTTTTATAGTGTTTTTAATCTTTTTTCCATCCCTCGCGTCTAAACTATCATTTGTGTTATTGACAGATGCTTCCTCCACCGGCCTACCACATCGGTTACACCGATGGTACCAACCGTTGGACACAAAATCTCGCTTCAACTGCTTGGGCTCTCTACACCCCCTCACATGAAATTCTCCATTCGAGCGGCATATGTTTAGGTTCAGCGACCAACAACCAAGCCGAATACACTTCCGTCATTGGCCTCCTGGTCGATGCCTAGCATCATCGTATTTTTCACCTTAGCGTCTTTCTTGACTCTCAACTAGTCATTCTCCAGCTCAACAATGTGTACCGCGTACGCGATCCTTGCCTCTTTCACAAATACCTGCAGGTTAGACTTTTATCTCGACATTTTTTATTCCATTACATTTACACATATTCCACGACAATTGAATCAGATTATAGATAACCTAGATAATATTATGTTAGACTGACATATATCACATCAAGCTACCTCTACACATAAATAAACATATCAACAACCTGCCACAGCATATGTGGATTAGACATCATCAACACATTAACAAAACACATGTAAACACCACATAGATCTCAAAATGTATACTCATGTATATATAAAATGGTCCACAGTGCCATCCAAATATTTACATACAAAAATACAAGTATCTGCAAGCCAGTGAAGCACCTCGGTACAAAATGGGCTCACCAGCCTATATAAAAAAAGACAAAAATACATAGAGCACCACTCAAGGTGCCTCTACAGAACCACCTCCTGCCCCTCCCTCAGGTGGCGGTCCCCCACCCACTACTGGTCCCTCCTGCCCCGGAGGTAATCACCTGGTCATCGCAGCACCTGCTATTGTTGCTCGTCGTACCACGGCCGGCATGGCAGTGGAATCCCTACACACTTCTCCAGGAAGCCCTCATCCTGGATGTAAGACCACATGCCCTCAGGCATGCCCTGTAGCACGGCCTCTAGGCGACAGCGTATGTCCTCAAAATATACTCCGACATCCGTTAGAGGAGCATGTGATGGCCCGGCACCAGGGTCATCGAATTGACGTCTCCTCGCTGCTCTCTCAGGAGCCACTAGTCTAGCCTCGGCTTCCTCATGCTGACGTCTCTCTCCAACCCGCGGAGGGATCTCCAGATCTTGACGATCCGGCACTCTCCGCAACTCAACCTCGTGCCTGCGAGGTGCCACATCTGCAGATTCAAACAAACAACAGATAGTATCAACATCTATATCATATAAATATATCATGCTATCTTAGAAAACATATATATATAACTCATCAACATACCTCGACGGTCAAACACCTCCCCTAGAGGTAACACCATGTCCAAATCCTCCCAAAAGTCAACCCCAGCATAGGGGAACTGTAATATCACTTGCGGCATCTGCCACCACACCTACGCCACCTCAGCAGTAAAGAAGTGGCCACCCTCGCCACCATTATGGTGAATAAAAACAGTCGACCACAGCTTTAGTCACGGCTCTCACACCCCAAGCACACCCAATAAAATCCTAGGGTGCAACATAGGCACCCTCCCCAAAAACCAGGCCACTAGGATGGACCCGAAGGAAAACTCTCCTGTATCTGTGGATCGATAGTGGTCCAGCTGCCCTACCATCCTGGCATGCAGCGTAAGCCCCAAGGCGAAGTTCTCACTAGCCAACACCCTCTCCATCACACACAACTGACCACCACTGATCCGCTGCATCACCAGAGACCCATACACTCTCACAATCATTGTTTCTATATAGCAATGGGCTAGGGCATCCATCGCCCCAATGCTCACCACAGTGCCAGACATAAAGTTCTCCCTTGAACAATACCTCTGACCAACTATCGTTAGCACCACATCCCTCGATAACATCGGCTCCATCGGTTGGGGCGTTCCTCGAAACGGGAGCCCAGTCAAAAAGTATATATCCTCCACTGTAGTGAAGGCAATCTACTCTCCCCGCACTATGAAACAATGCAGGTACGGACTCCACATCTGGATAAGGAACTACAGGAGATACTCCTGCACCCATATCAACGGGCACTCAAAGAAATTTAGCAGCCCATAGGCTACCAAAGTTGCACGTACCCCCGACTCCTCAATAGCCACGGCGTCTCTCAGTTGCGACCAATCCCGCTCTCGCTAACCAACCGAGATTTTGCACAATGATCACCTGCAACCACATAAAATAGTCCTAAGTCAACCAAATGGACCATAAACAGCATTAAAAAGATAAGTTTTACACCCATCAACCTTGCCTCCAAGGCGTGGTTGTTTAACCCACAGGCGCGCACTCAGGCATGCCTGTCCATCCCTCAGGCGCACACAGGTGTGCGCCTGTTCAACATATAGGGGCGCCTTCATGCACCCCTGTCACTAACACAGGGGCACCTTAAAGCGCGCATGTCCAATACACAGTCTCGCACACATGCATAGTTGTGCATCCAACATGCGCGCCTATCCGGTGGGCAGGCGCACACTTATGTGCGCATACTTCCAGATCGCCCGCGCATGTGGGGGACCACACCCATAAAACCTCCTTTACGGCCCTCCGTACATCCCCTGCCCCAAAAAGGAAACCCTAAATCTACGAAGGATGATCAAACTACTAACCTGAAGCTCATTGGTCCTCGATCGGATGCCTCATCCTCCCAGAATCTCCAAATATCCTCTGAATACTTCTCATCCAGTCACTATAGCAGCAAGTACAAATGAGGTGGCAATGTGGGCCCTACATCTATATATAGGCCTTTTCTCCAAACTTCCACTCACCATTCTGGGAACTCTGGGTGTCCATTTCTCGATCCGTCTTCAGCCACGGGATCAACATCCTGTCATCTACATCATGACTGTCCCTGGGCCTCTTTTCATCCTGAGCCCCTGGGATGTCATTTTTTTCATACCCTGACCAGGTACGCATGCGCATATTCAAAATTATCATATAGATGCTCATATGTTCGATTCTCTTCAGACATTGTTCACGTCGGGTATTTGGTTTTCATGTGTGCAGGTACTTGGTCATCATATCTCAACGCAAGCCCTTCGGGTATATACTCAACACTGGCATGTAGCCCTTCCCTCTGAATCTCACTTACATCTCCAGTCACACCCTCTGACATTTGCCTCAAGGATCCCCATCTCCGGCTCTGCAGTACCAACAACTCCATTTGCATCTTCGATACTGTCACCCGGTAGCACTCTTACCCACATGAGTTGTCCCATTCATAGCACCCTTTTGCAGATTGACACTCATGTTGTTTTTCAAACCTTTAGGGATGGGAGTCCCGATAATCTTACATCATGTCGCAAATCAGCCACATACTCCTTCTCCTCATTTTGCTAGCTTTCCCACCGGATTCCTAGATTATCTCTTCAAGGTTCTATTTTTGCCTACACCTCAACAGTATCATGAACCCTCCATTTCATTCACAATCAGTTTGCCCATCTGCAAATTTCCCTTCATATCACTTACCTCATACAAAAACCCACCCATGGGGCCCCCACCCTCCACTAGTTCTCTGAGCAAATTGTGCCCTACTTGGGCAAACCATATCACATTGGGGCACCCGTTTCTGTATTTGTACACTTATCCAAAATTATTCTTTATTTGTTGTACAAACGCCTTTGTTTCCAGCAGTTACATTACCTTTTTGTCGTCACCTTTTGGCGACCTTCTTCCCTTTTTTGGCAAACGCAACCCATTTCACCCTTGGTTGGGACACTCTTTATCATCTACCCTTATTGGCATCATCCATATCCTCTGAGTATCCCACAGGCCACTTACCTCTGCCCTCTGATTTTTTTCACTTTGTTCTGCCTCTGGCACAGCTTATCCCACGTCTTGTTGTCCCCCTGACACTCGACTTAGTTGACTGGTTGCGGCCACTTATACTTAACATATACCCCCAACAAAGGGAAGTCTTGAGTCTCCATACATCTTGACTTCGACCATGTACCTCTTCCAAATTCCTAAGCTCATCTACTAGATTTCACGAAGCCCTTTGCTTCTGGGAGTCGCGTCCCCCTTTTTTGTCGACATCAGCACAGTTTTCCAGAAGGGTGACAGTATCTTGATTCTCATTACCTATCTAATGAGAGATATCGAATGGCACAGGGAGAAACACAATTGCTCCCTGCTGTCATTGACCCCCATAACATTCGACGTCAAAATTTTCTCATGTTACGGTGGGTCTTACTTTGCGACTATTACAGTTAGTTCTTATAGTTGTCGAAGACCTCTGAACTTGGTTGGGCTATCAATGCCTACAGAATCCGTGATACTTCTTACAGCTGTCACTACCTACTATTCAAAGTATTTTCCTCCACAGACTTGTCTTCTGCCTTTATCAGGACCTCCCCCGAGGGTGCTTCAATTGTCTACATCAACACTTCATTCCTCTTTTTTGAGTTACATGACACGAGCATGGGGCATGCTCGCCTCGTTTGTACATAGTTTATTTTTTAGACACCTTATGGAAGGTTGGGTTCTGCAGGTTCCCTTCTCCCTCCAACGACGCACTCTTGACAATCCCACTATTGCTCTTTCTTACAACAACACTCTCAGTAGAAGAAACATTGATGGATTTTGGCTATACGTATGCTCCTAACCTCATCCATCAGGGGGCATCTGTTATCACTGAAATTTCGTCCGCAAATGGTTACAAGAATTCAGCATCGTCAAATATTTATGAGGTCATCCATGGACCTGAATTAACACAAAAGAATTCACAAAGGGTCAAAACTATACAACTAGTGAAAAAATTAAAGGGCGCTATGAAGACATTGGGCGTGCGGACACATGCGCAAAATAGGAACGCAGAAATCGCGCACATGCACATGATGCGCGACTGTGGTCGCAAAAATCCATGCACCTGAAAAACAGCGCATTTATGAGAGTGGTCAGCCTCCCACCCACTTCTGGTTCAACTTCCAAGTTGATTTGACACTCAAATTTGGTCTGGATTCGACTGGGTGGCTGGTCAAAGACCTAGAAATGCCCTAATTAGCCTCTTTACACACTACAAACTAGTTG
>JZKD02S1671808.1:13085-27009 GCA_000966675.3 Picea glauca
TGTTTGGTTTGAGTGGCCTTGGAGAATTTACTCTCCAACCTATTCCAAGGCCCTAGTCCTGAGCTAGTGTATGCACCCTACAAACAAAAAAGTCTAATTGATTTTAATTAGCGTTAATTTTAATGGGATTTTTAATTCACAAGGTATGAAAGTGAAACTGATGGTGTGTAAAGACTCAAAGCAAAATGAACAAAAAATGCTTGGAAACAAAAACTTTTACAAACAATGCAAAAACCAGCAATCTTTTCAACAAGAAAGACTTCTTTTCTTTTCAACTTTCCTAAGATTTCATGCAGCAAACACCAAGTAATTTCACTCAAATCTACGAGCTACTTATACTCTAAATGTAGTGCAAAAACTTATGAAAAAAGACTTCTTCCTAGCTACTGATGCAACAACACAATCTTCAAACCAAGAAGAAAATGAAACAATTTTTTTTTTTTTTTATTTAATTTCAAAATCACACAACAAGGAAAAATGCTGACAAGCATAAAACCAAGAGAACGAAAATTAAACTCTGGCTTAAAGCACATATCGCAAAATAATCTGAGCAAAAATGCGAAAAAGAAATCAAGACAGCACCGATTCTAACACTTGTCTAAAAACCATAACACAATTTTTTTTTTCTTTTGTCTTTTCTATCAAAACATCAACTAATACAACACAGGCTAAGAATAGGAGGTCCTAACCTGCTGATTGTGTAGCCCCAGACTCTAAACCCCTGAGAGGATCTCTTCTCACCACAGGAGGGGATGACTTCCCCACCCAAGCTGAAAAGCTACCAATCAAGCCCGCGAATGTCACCAAAACAGCACGCGTGCAAATGCATTCTAAGCTATAACAGCGCGCGGGTACCCGCGGGCTAAACTTGAACAGGCCGCGAGTCTGTATAAAAGCTAAGATAAAACAACACAAAGGCAGCCCAGACCTAAAAAATGCCTCTGGTATTGACAACCAGGGTCTCTAAAAGGCTTGTATGGTTTTACTTTAATAGAAAAGGAAAATTTGAAGAAAGAAAACAAGTGCAAAGAATAACCAACACAATGAGGCAGACTAAAAACAAGACAGTAAACCAGCAAGACCCAGATAGGATCCAGAAAGCCCACTGAGAAGGTAAACTTCTGACAGGGAAGAGGATATTTCCTCTCAAGCCTCCTGAGTCCTACACGCTACTGAAACCTCTGCAGCAAGCATTCAAACGTGGGCTACAGAAGGTTAGGGCGCCGATTACACGCGTGCAGGCCTTATGCAGGCCATGTGTACCTCTGTGTGTCCTGATAATAAATGTCAAGCAACAGTCAAGGAAAAACTAGTATTGATAACCAGGTTCCCTGCTAGCTTTGACCTAACAGAAAACAAATAAACAAAGAAACTGAAACTCTACTTCTTTGAACTACCCAAAAAACTTTAACTAAATCCGGAAACCCTAAGAGTAAATCTCCCCAGTGGAGTTGCCAATTCTGTTGTGGGGAAATCTCACCCTATGGAATAACAAGCTAGGGCTTAAACTTGCATGCAGATCATGACCCTTAATAAATTACTTTTAACCTTCTACCCCAAACCTAAAACCCTTTTTCACATGCAAACATGGAAAGAACCAACTAACCTTTTTTATCGATGGTTGGTGTAGATCCTCCGTTGCGCTTTATCCCCTTTTCTTTTGCTGCTCCTTCCAAAAAGTGATCCTGCAATCAAGACAAAACTATGCATGGATGCTATTGTTCTACTAGAGGGTTAGATATTAAGCATAAATCGAATAAAACATATAAGACTCATGCATTGGGATGGGAAAAGTACTCTTTATTAATCTCAAGATGAATCAACTTACAATGATAATAGAGATCGGCCACCGTTCCTTGATCCTGATCCTGGGCTCCTCTTCTTCTTTGTCCTCCAACTGCTTTGCTTGAATTCTCCTAAAGCTTGAGGAAAGGTTAAAGGGTTGGGACAAAACGGATTCGGCAATTGGGCAGAGTTTCTTTGCTATGATTTTCCTCCTTTGAATAGTACCCCTACCCCTTCTTTTATAGGCTAGAAGGAGATAGGGTTTTAGATGAACTCTCGCCCATGCATGGCTGGGAGTTCCAGTTAACTGACCCAAAGATTTTTCGTTCCGTCGGCAACTTTCCTGATTTTGTGCTTTGTTAGGTAAACGCGGGCTATAGTGGGCCATCCAGCGTTCCAACGCGTGCAGCAGAAGGCCTGCCAGTGTTCCCACACGTCTAGTAATGGGTTAGGGTGCAGGTTACTTGATTTGAGAGGTTTTTCAAGAGTTTTTTCAACATGGCTTTGGCAAGGAAGAGATATGAGTTGGCCCGATGCTAGGTAAGCATGTGTGGTGCAATTTAGGGTTATAACACCGTCCAAAAATGCCATGCTTGCTAGACCTATAATCATAACATACGGTCACATCATGCTCCTCTTCACCCTGTGGTCTCCATTGGTCCCTTTGTGAAATGGGTTATTGATTTCATGACATGTCACCCCCACTCGGCCGAGGGGCATGGATACATTATTATAGTTGTAGATTATTTTACGAAATGGGATGAGGCGATGTCGACATTTGACAATACTGGAAAGACCGCAACATTATTCATTTTCAATCACATCATAGCTCATTTTGGTGTTCCTCAGGCTATCGTCATTGATCATGGTAGCCACTTTAGAAACTTCATGATGTCCGAACTCACTAAAAATTTGGGTCTTCGCCATGAAAACTCAATGCTCTATTACCCACAAGCCAATGGCCAAGTCGAAGAAATTAACAAAGTTCTCATAACCATGCTTCAACGAAGATAGGGATTCACAAAACAAGTTGGAACACAATGTTGTTTTCAGCAATGTGGGCTTACCGGACATTCATTAAGTCTGCTACTGGGTTTACACCATTTTGGTTAGTCTATGGTCTAGAAGCCATCCTCCCAATTGAATGTGAGATACCCTCCTTAAAACTAGTCGTCGAACTCCTACCAAACACTTATGCCAAGGAAGAACATCTATTGTATCTCATGTGATTAGACAAAACTCGACACGATGCTACCCTAGTCATAGAAGCCCAGAAGAAACGTGTCAAGGACCAATACGACAAACATGTCAAGCCTCACATTTTCTCTGAAGGAGATCTGGTTCTCCTCTACGAACAAGATCGAGATATGCTAGGAGCTGGAAAATTCAAATCCATGTGGTGAGGTCCTTATATCGTTAGATGAGTTTTGGAGAAAGGATCTTACGGGTTAGTAGATTATGATGATATCCCTTTGAGTGAACCCAGAAATGGGTTGTACTTAAAGAAGTACTATGCATAAGATCACCTGTGCATGAGTACTTGTATTTTGTTGTATCATACTTCTTGTGTGTTACTGTAGTATGCTTTTTTAATTATCTGGTCTCTACCCTTATGTTATGTTGTGTTTGGTTTCCAGATGTCGAAGTCTTCGCTACCCCACATTGGCTTCACTGATGGCGCTAGTCGTAGTACTCAAAACCTTTCTTCTACTGCATGGGCAATTTACGCCCCTACAAATGAACTTATCACTCTACGAGGTGTGTGCCTCGACCGTGCGACCAACAATATTGCAGACTATAGCATCGTTATTGAATTGTTGATTGATGCTATCTCTCTCGGTATCCGTCACTTGGTTGTGCGACTTGATTCACAACTAGTAGTACTACAGTTAAGTAATGTCTATGCTATTCAAAGTCCTACTTTATTACGGGTATATTTGCAAATTCGCCTCTTGGAACGTTATTTTGATTATATTGAGTATCAACATATTCCTAGATGTCTAAATACATTAACTGATGCATTAGCTAACTATGTATTAGACAGAAATTTGGGCCATTTATAAACCAATCACATCATATGCATCACATAACACAAGATAAGCCAGTAGAAGCCATACATATGTATATAATGATAAAAAAGTTTTTTACAAAAAAGTTATGTCCAAGGACAAAAATTTCAAAATATGAAGCTCATAGCTTCTACAAATTAATGTCATGGATGAAGCTCACGATAACACATGACTTCTCGGGCAACCCTATGAAGCAGTCGGCCAATAGACTCTAACACTCCCACCATATGACGTTAGTACCGCTGCGGGACCTCTCCGAGAGGCATGTCCGGAATGTCAGAAGTCAACCCCTCTAAGTTTTGTTCCACTACCTCATAATCTTCAGCATCCCATCGTGGCACTAGAGCCACCTCTCCTCGTTGCTGAATAGGAGAGGTACCCAGAGGTCAGTAAGGCCCCACATCTGTGTCATTCAAAAGAGATTTTTGATCAGTTCTTGGGCAAACATAAAAACATTTTCATATGATAAAACTCACAAAAACATTTAAAAAGTGAAAAAATGTGTGTACTTGTTACCTAGATCTCCCCACTGAGCACACTCAGGTAGGACCAAGTCTATATCTCCTCGGAAATCCAACCCAGAATAGGCATAATCGTCGACCATCAACATCGGTGGTCGTAACCAGTCAAAGAAGGAATCATTGTATTTGATGATCGGCCCAGCTACATGTCGAGCCATGAGGTTGCACCACCTCAACATCCTTGGATCCTCTGGAGCCAGTAAACCCCACTCAACCTACAATCTCAGCAAGGGAACCCTCTCAAGAAATAAGGACACCAAAAGTGATCCATACCCGAATTGCTTCAGGTCACCTTTCTTGCATTTTGTTAACTGCCTCTTTACGCTACGAAGGTCTGCATCTGACTAGTTAAAGACCCGAGGCTCAGTACACTCTATGGAATACTAAAAATAGCTCTAGAGAGCCATTTGTGGAGAAGAAATCCCATCCATACGAGCAATGGTGAAAAAGATAGTGCAAAGGGTCAAATCCTGGACCCCCCAAATGACCACCTTTCCTTTGCTTCTTTTTGCCTCTGGAACACAGTACCAACGACAATACTCACTCATAGGAAACCCACCACCTCGGCTACCAATCAAGATAGCATGATACCCATGTCATGATAGTCCTGTTAGGAAATAAACATCCTCGATATCCAAGGACAATGTGTGGACCCCCATATGGAATACTTGTTGGTCCATGTCCCTTATATGAATGAGGTACTCCAACAGCCTGACTTGGGCCCTCATACCTAGGATCCGAAAGAATTTCAGGAGACCAGCGGAAATGGTATCTGGGTCATTCCCAACAATAACATCATATTCTTCATGCTCTCTTTCACGCCATTCTAGAACCATTGTGATGGCCAAATTCCTGCACAAGAACCATAAGAAGAAGGTCAACAACTCTTTTCAAGCCTTGGCACTTTTTTCATTGAGAAAAAACCAAAGCAATTTTTTATTTTTCAGTTCTCGCAGGTGCCCCTTTAACACAGTACGAGGTTATCACAAGTATATTTTGGGCCACCTGCGAGAATCATGCATTCTCGCAGGTCCCGTATGGCTAGCCTGCGAGAACGCCTGGGCGCAAATTTTGGCCCTAAAACAAACTCAAAACTTGAAATTTACCAATGAAAACAAAAAATTGAACCATGAAAAGGTAGACGACAAGGATCTAACCTCACTGACGGAGACAGTTTGCCAAACAGTTGTTCGTACCTTCCGCAATCGAGCACCAAAATTCAAGGGCAAAAGAGGGGTTTTGGGCTAAAATATTGGCAAAGTTACAATGACTATGGTAAAATAACTTTTACCCACTTATATTTACCTTTTATCATTTTTATTGGTTTTTATAATTATTGTATTCATCAAACCTAATGCCTAATAGCCCTATGAGTGCAACTTTTTGTAGACATGATGACTTTGAAGTCCACACGAAGGGATACGGATATTCTCTCTTTTTCATCGCATGTTTACATTTTTTTTTATGGTTTTTAGACAAAACCTCGAGCTTGGTATTTGTTCATTATCACGCTCAAAAATACATGAGAACGTAATGAAGCGCACTTTTATCACTTTTTTGGGCTCAACAAGGTTATACGAAAAAGGAACCCCCTGTAGTCTTCTTTAAGCTCTTTTTAGACTCTCTAAACATGAAAATATTGCCGAGCRATCTTKCTATTTTCACGCTCGTTAAAGTAYTTGAAGAGAGMATCTGTTGGGCGATAATTTATATTTKTTYAGTCTCATCAGACTATTTTACGAAAAAGGAATTGAGAGAKTTCTCTTTTGAGTGTTTTTCCAGACTCTATAATCATGAAAAACCTTCGAGTTTTCTATCTTTGGACTCGTTAAACAAACATCGAAAGACCCATAATGGGACCGAACCACTCCTTCCTAGGGTTCGTTAAACATACTTTGAGGGACTCRTCTRAAGGATGAGMTTACATAAACAAGCATACGTTATCCTCCTCAAGCTTGCGTAAAAATAAAGAGGTACTCGCCATAAATGGTGGGGGRAAATTTGGGAAAGGGATGTGTTTTTCATATTCATATTATTGGCAGTAAGGGTCGCTCTTGAACATGAMACCCCCTATTCATTATCTAAAGTCGGTTTGGGAAATCCATTTATCTCTCATTCGACTTGCTACAAGGTCATATCCTGAGTCATCTCTAAGTTAGTTCTGCCAAATCATTGGTCGTGTCATTCATATGTTTAAGAGAAGTTCATCTGAAACCTCTATTGAGTCGGCCATCTGCAGTTGTCCATTCTCTCTGTGTCGACCTTCCATGTGTCCAGTTCAACCTACATCATACTCTATTTCACCTTCAAAATTTGTTACTCATTTCATGTCATTGATGGGGGATACATCAAGGCCCTCTTGTGACGAGTTTTGTTCCGTCGACTCCATCTCATTATCCAGAAACAAGACTTAGAAATTATTTGGTACCTTGGATCTTGCATGCCTCAATGGAAGGTTTCCTCACTTTTGAAAGTGGGTTTTCATCATTGACCCCTGATCGGGAGATCCCGTCAAATTTTCGAACTCAACTCATTTATTCACATTCGATGGATTGTACCAGTGTACCTTGGGAGTCATTGACATTAATGGTGATTTTCCTCGCACTTGTTAACAGTATCATCAATGACCGGTAATCAAGTGGTTTCTACCATGTTCGAATTCAACACATGTAATCACATGGTTAGATTTGTACTTTCAGGTGACAGGATTGAAGACCCTGGGTCTCATCTTTTTTATCCAGGCTGCGATGGAATATGTATAATTTGTTGACGCATAGATCCACTTTGTATGTCACGTGGCTATGTCGTCTTAATTTGAATCTTCTTGCATAGATCCACAGTGTATTCTTGGTGGCTATGCAATATTTCGATGGCATGGATCCACGGTGTATGATTGGTGACCATGACCCATGTTCATGATGTCATCCATTTGTGATCTGAGTATGGGGATGCCTACCTCAGAACTGGTATTATATTCTGCAGATGCTTGGTTGTTTGCAGGTTTCTGATTCAGTGCACTCCTGGTTTCCGACACACACATGCAGTTTACAAAGTATTTCGGTTGTCACTGATTCTGACCTCATACTTGGGGGGCATTCTGTTACACATGATTTTGATCATCTTGGTGATGTATTAACAATGGTGTACTCAGGCTCCCAACAAGAACTTTTTGCCTGAGAAAGGTGGATCTTGTCTCCTTCCAAAAACATATTTTCAAAGTGAGTTCACAGGCTTCATATGGACTAGGGTGCGAGAATGACTCATTCTCATAGGCCACCTTAATCTAGGGTGCGGACTTCTCACAGTTTTCTCCATACATAGGGTGAGAACTTGTTTTGAAGCTTGGAAAAGAGAAGAGGTCTCTAGGGTTCTAGAAGGAAATCTTCTAGAAAATGAGTTGGCATTCGTATGGTTGTCATTTTACTGACTTCACAGATTTGATGGGATCATCCTCATCCATGTAACCATCTCTCCTTCTCCTATATATTGAAAGGATTCTCATGGAAAAGGTGAAGCAATATTAATTGAAGAATTGGTGAAGGAATTGTGTGAAGAACCCTGCTTGGACAGAGGCTTGAAGGCTCTAGTTGGTCTATCAAGAATAATTGGATCTTCTTCATGCAAGTACAGAGCAAGTGTGTGTGTTGGAACCAAGAGTCACCAAAAGGAAGCTTGTGACATCAAGGCGATCAAGTTGTATCTTCTACTTTCAATTAATATGATACAACGACATGTCCCTTTCCCATAAAGTGACTCTTACTTTATTGTGTAATTCCTTGATCATATGCATAAGTTGACATTGAATACATTTTGCTATATTCACTTTGGTTGGTTTGTGTTGTCATGGTCTTGACCTCACGAGAGCACTGGAGAGAAGTGGGAGCAACAGAGACATAAGGAAGCGATGCAAAGGTATGTCACTTGTTCCTCCTTACTAGCTAATTCAATGATTGCAACTTAGGGAAAGAGTCATGTCCTGTCCTATTTTGTTCTAGATCTAGGTAGATCTAGGGAGATCTGTTAGTTCCCGCACCTACTGATTAGTCCGATAACAACACGTGCAAGATAAAAATTGCACACGTGCACATGCGATTGTGTACACTACAACCCACATTTACCCTCCTTTTTATGGAAAAAAATAAGAAAGCAAGAGCTAATCCCTCATGAACTTGTGAATTGCAGGATGTATGTTCATTGGAGGGAAAGGGAGCATGAGGACATTGATAATTTGGTCGGAGAGGATCCTAATGTTGTCGCTACATTGGCGCAAAGTGGTATTTTGAAATTCTTCTGATGTCTATTTATGCTGGTGCAACCTAGGATGTTGAATGCCCTGGTATATTACTGGCACCCAAATGCAGAGGCACTCATGCTTGAGGGACAGTCATTGACTCCAACAACTGAAAATATCTACTTTTTGACTAGCCTCTCAATGAGAGGGGAACCAGTCAACTTTCACACGTTTCCCTCTAGGCCTCACAACATATCGGAGTTAATTGGGCTCCATTGCGAGGCTAGTACCAACAAAGTGGGCACATAGGTGCCGATAAGCAATATTTCTAACCTATCGTTGAAAGTGATAGTTCTACTCATTGGGTAGATTACTGGATCCACATCTTTACATAAAGCTTCCCGAGTTCACATGAATTGTAAGGTTCAGTGCTTAAATGCACAATTTTTTGACCAATGCACCACCTTCCTGATATGTATGAAAAAACAGTTGACAGAATGTCGAATGTGGGTGCATAGGAACTTCGGGTTTGGGACTATTCTTTGTTCTTTATTCTTTGAGAGAGTACCTAGTCTTAGAACTAGAGATACGATACAAGGGTACGGGGCCTCTCTCCCAACATTATGTAGGTGGGCGACATTGTTTCCACGACAGGGGAGACAGAGGACTATCGAGGCTTTCGACAAAAAATTATTTGCTTGGTGGGCATGACAAATTTTGACGATAAAGGACTACCCCTATGTCGGGATTGAATTCTCCAGGAACCATGCCATGGTCGTACCTCCTGGAGTAGAGCAAGGAGATTTAGATATGCTTGTTTTTTTTTCAAAGTTTATTTAATTTTTATTTCTTTTTATATATATCATTTTTTTTTTGTACCAGAGTATCTAACCAATATGTATACATCCAACAGATTTTGCGAGGAGCCGACGACATCCTTGACCAGAGGCAAGGCCATCAACAGAAGGGGGGCCTCTAGTCGGAGACACTGATAGAGTTTGAGATCAGTGGAGCAGAACTTTAACATGCTCACTCGCACAGTCCCAATGGCAGAGATCAAGGACTTTCCACCGTCGATGCAACCTCATGTTGTTGGGGTGCCCCGGACTTGGGTCCAACTTTTCGGGTGCTTGGTCAACGTCGTTGTTCATTATAGCAGGGCCAACAGGCCCTGCCCTTAGATTAGACTATATTTCTTATGTGCCAAGGGCACCTTTTGTATATTTTTGAGGGCATAAGCCCCGTGACTCTTTACTCGACACCTATTTTTTGAGGCACTCGCTCCCACTAATGTACTTTGACACTTTGCAATATATATATGCATTTTTACATCTTTTTTTGTTTTATGGATTACATTTATTTACAAATGTTTTTACATGTGTGTGTGTGTGTGTTTCTTAAATGTGTGCAAGATGCCAATCTAAAATATGATTAGCTAGAGTATCTGTAACTTGATTCAATCTCCTAGGAACATGGATATACATAATGTAATCAAAGATTCGTTATAAGAGATGTACCCTAAGGAATCGTCGGTGTAGAGTAGGATCATAAATGCGGTAAACCCCATTTAACTGAGACATAAACAATTGAGCGCCTAGATAGACCCAGAGATGAGAGATGCCAAGTGACAAAGCATCACAAAGAAACTCAATAACTACGTTGTATTCGATGACATTGTTTATGGTGTCACCTAAATAGATACCTCCTGAAGATAGCAATTGGCCCTGAGGTCTGAAGATTGGCCAAGCTGCGGAGGCAAGCCGCCGAGTGTGTCTTCTAGCGCCATCCACAAACCCAATAAACATTCCCGATTCACTTAACATCTTTCACAGTGAAAAAGATAACATAAAAAATGACATGTCCATAAAACCAAAAGACAAAACTAAAAATTAAAAGTACACAAACTATATATATGTTACAAAATGTTACCTAAGGAAACCCACCTATGAGTAATACTTCTTGAGGTAGAGCCCATTTCTAGGCTCCACCAAAACATTTCCCTCAAAGTCCACCAGACGATAAGCGCCCTTATATAGTACTTCTTTCATGATGAAAGGTCCGAACCACATGGGTTTGAAATTGCCTACCCCGAGGGGGTCCTTATCTTGGTCATAGACTAGGACAAGGTCACCTTCAAAGAAAATCCAAGGATGAACGAACCGATCATACTGACACTTGAATTTTTTTTTGTGAGCCTCGCTAGATAAGGCCACATCACAATGTTGTTCATTGAGATGTTTGAGGTATAGTAATCGCTCTTCAAGTGGTGAAGTGTCTGGCAATAATTGTAACGCCAACTTTAAATATGGGATCTAACACTCTATGGGCAAGATTGCTTCCATCCTGTAAACGAGTTGAAAAGGTGAGAAACTAGTTGCAATCTTACCAGACATTCAATAAGCCCATAATGTCGAGTATAACATCAAATCCAAATTTGACTTGGCCGAATTGATCATTCGTTGTAGAATGGTCTTAAGAGATTTATTGATAGCTTCCACCTAGCGATTCTCTTGTGGGTAGTAGGGGCATGAATTTTCTTTCTGCAACCCAAGATTTGACATTAACTCGGTCATCATTTTGTTGTAAAAGTGACTGCCATGGTCAGTGACAATCTCTCTCAGGACGTCGAATTTGGATATTATCTAGTTGAACAAAAAGAGAGTTGTTGTCTCCCCATTGTCTTTAAACATTGGCATAGCTTTGACCCACTTGGTGAAGTAGTCTTCTGTTACGATGATATAGCGGTGCCCCCTTGTTGAAGGGGGGTTGCATGTAGTGTAATCAATCCCCCATTTAGTGAAGGGACCAATGGTAATAACGAGAAACATGGGAGTGGGGTGTGCCCTCATCTTTCGAGAGACGATTTGACACAGGTGGCACTTCTTGACCGATTCAACACAATCTTTGATTAATATCAGCTAGAAGTAATTGGCTCGTAGAATTTTTTGGGTTGTTTCCAACCCCAACAAATGACCACCACATGCTCCAGTGGGGCAATCATTAAGCATGATTTTCTCTTCTTCATGAGTGAGACATCGATGAAGGATGCATTCTACACCTTGACGATACAAATTGTCCTTTAGTATGAGATAGTTCTTAGTCTGATGGCATATACAATGATGTTCATCACGAGAAGCAAAGGTGGGACACTCCAAATTCTGGAGATAGACAAGCACATCTCCATACCAAGGGTCGGAAGACGCAATAAAAAACATGTCTCCTTTGATAGGTGACTTGTAGGGTATAACATCACCTGAGTCGACCAGAATTTTTGATATGAGTTCCGCGAAGACCATCGACTTTTTGGATTTCCCCGAAATGAAATCTAAGTCAAATTCCTGGAGGATAACTATCCATCTACTGATATTTCTTTCGATGACTCATCATGTCAATACATATTGAAATGGTTTCACAACGAAAATGACGGTGGTGTTGTGAAACAAAATGTAATGATGGAACTGTTGGACAACATGGACTTCTGCCAACACAAGTTTTTCAATGTGGGAATAATTGAGTTCCGGTCCAACTAGGCCTCAGCTTAGGTAATAAATCACATATTCTGAGAGAAAATCATCCTCCTGAACTAAGACCATACTGATGGTCGACTCCACAGTGGCCAAGTACAATAAGAAATATTTATTATAATTGGGTGGCCGAAGCAGAGGGGTAGATATGAGGGCACGTTTCAATGCTGCGAAAGAGCATTGAGTAGCTTCATCCCAATGAAAAGGAATGTCCTTCTTCAATAAATGCATAAAAACCTTTGTGATCTCGGCATAGTTTTCAATGAAACGCCATAAAAATTTCTCTTTTCCTTGCAAACTTTGAAGTTGAGGGAAGGTGCACAGGGGAGGCAATTGAACTATTGCCTCAACCTTTAGAGGATTGACCATGATCCCTGTTTTCAAAACTATGAAACCTAGCAGACGAATCGATGTGATGCAAAAACTACACCTATTTGGATTTAAGAGGATTCGGTAGTAGCGATACCGTTCAAGGATAAGTTGGAGGTTTGATGGATGGTTAGCTCTCTTGTGATATCGTGACGCTAAATCATCAAGATAAGCCTTGACTATGTGTTTGAGGCCATGGAAAGAAAAATACATGGCCCGGTGAAATGTAGCTCCAACATTTTTCAGACCAAAAGGCATATTCCAATAAGTGAATGTACCCCATGGACAAATTAAAGAGGTTTTGTGTTGGTCTTCGGGTTTGATTTGTATTTGATTGTATTTCGAAAAACCATCCATGAACGAAAAATCCTCACAACCTACGCATTCATCTACTATCTGGTCAATAAATGGTGTGGGGAAATTATCTTTTAAGTAGGCCTTGTTCAGGTCACGAAAGTTCATACATACGCGAATCGTACCCTATTTCTTATTGACCAACATGGGATTTGACACCCATTGAGTCAATTGGATGGGGTAGATGAAACCAACTTTGAGTAGTTTCTCTACTTCAACCTTGATAGTTGTTTCTTTCCTAGGATTGACTGGACGGAGCTTGTGTCGGATCGACTTGACATCAGGATAAGTCGTGATTTCATGTTCGACGATTCTTGGATCTATGCCTGGAATTTCCTCGTAAGACCAGGAAAATACGTCGTGGAATTCTTTAAATACATCCGTGTAGATTTGAATCTCCTCGAGGGAGAAATCTGCTCCGACGAAGATATTCTCCATGATGTCAGGGGTTCTAGAGATGTCAATAGGTATCGTTTCATCTGTTTTTACCATATTTCCTTCAGCGTAAACTGTGTGCATTGCCAAAGGATTGATAGGACAATCTTTATATCCATTCATAGTAGGAGTGAATTCACCTGCTTCAATTCGTCTTAACTATGGGAGGAAGTAAGATCTACGATGAAGATCATCCCAAGGTCTTTCTGGACTAGTCATTGCCTCAATAATCACCTCGTCGGAGGGAAAGACTAAGTCTAAAGAATCTGTATCAGCAAGGGAACCTTAAGCACAAATAGGCTTGAGCATCGTATCTAACTCTTGTGCTAGAGTCGGATTGGGTTTGGAAGAAGCTCATTGAATAATCGAGTATGCAACTTCTACCATAGACAGAGACATGTCCATGGTGCTCTGTCCCTTCCATCGTAGATAATGGGGAAGGAAGAGTCCACGGATCATTAAAGTACGTCGTGCGAAACGACGATATTTGAAAGACTTCGGTCTGAGGCTGGTCGGGGTCAGCCGACATGTAATGGACATTTCTAGTCGGAGGCGGTCAATCAAAAGTACCCATAAAAGGTGGGCACAAACCAACCCACACATTGACGATGTCGAGTTGAGGGTTATCAATCATCG
>JZKD02S1671808.1:41634-52746 GCA_000966675.3 Picea glauca
CTGAATGATAGAACGAATGATGGGAAGAATGATGAAAAATATCCACAAATGAACTAAGTCCCAACAATATGTATGCATGTCCCCAACTTGACACTTGTCATGTTGGGATCTACTTTGGCGCACTTGTCCCCAAATTTTGAACTTGCGGTAAAATAATTATCCATACTTTATGATTTAAGGAATACTAATATAATATTCCTTTTTAGCTTAAGCTCCCTAGATTAGTCCTTTTCGTTAACTTTTAGGCCCCTCCATTTCCCTAACCAGTGGAGTTTAGTCCCCCATCTCTTTTATCATGGTCAGTCTACACACAACGATGTATTTTATATTAATTATGAGACATATAAAAAAATAAGCGCACTGACCTTTAACATCTAGGCTCTCTGGCCTAATCAAAACATAAGCATCCTAGCTTATAATAACTGGCTCACTAGCCTATAAATGTAGCATATACACAAAAGGCTACCTGTCCTCAAAATCGCGTGCACTTATGTTGTTGTGCACGGTATCCTGGAATGTGCAAACTTCCTCATTTTAATGCGTAGTACATGTGCGCACTATGCCATGAAATGTGCATACAAAAACATGATATCAAACAACTCACCAGATTAAGCACATTTTCATTTACATTACAATTGGGTTCAGCCTAGGGATATTACATGGGTAAACCCATGGGCCGACATCCCATATGTGTTACATAAACCCTAATCCTAAAAATCCCACAAAAGGGGGCGAGATCCCACTATATCTACTTCACCTAGCACTTCATCTTCGACCAGCCCGTCGAAGTCCCAAAAATGGTCAAACACGACCAAGGTTCTCCAAAACTTGGTCTAGGGCCAATAGGTTGTATCCCGAAAAACCATCTAACATTGAAATTCTTTCGGATCCAGATACCTATTGTAGGATATTTTCCATGGGCGGAGCGAGATCATTGTGTTTATCAGAGGCTCGGTTTAAGTTGCGAAAATCTACACAGAATCATATTTCTCCGTTCTTTTTTCTTACCGGGACTAAGTTGGACACCCCTTGGGTGTGTCAGACTGGAAAGATGATCTTAGTTATTAACAACTTATTCAATTCTTTTTTATTGTGGGCTCTAACTTAGGGTGCATATTCCTTGGTTTTTGTTGAAATGGTTGGGATTGAGGCTTCATGTGGGATTACATGTTGTATTTTGTTTGGATCAAATGTTTTCAAATCATCGTATGTCCAAGAGAATACATTTCTAAATTACTTAAACAATTTAATAAATGAAGACTTTTCTTGTGGAGTACACCCTTTGCCCAAATAAATTCTTTGAGGGTTATCCTGCGTTCCTAAATTTATAGTTTCATGTTGTAGCGAGGAACTATTTGTTTTACAGTAAACCACTACCCTAAATTTTTCATGTAAATCACAAGAAATTTCTAATCTAACAATAGATTTGGGGATAGAGTTTACCATGTTAGATGATTTTTCATCCGAACGAGGATTATATATTACCTAAAATTCGTGGATATTTTCGTCATGAGTGTTTTCATCAATTGCAACGTCTTGAAAAGTGTCTTCCATATGAAGAAAATTTATGATCTGTTGATCATCATCAAACACACGCCAATTGGTGATATTGTCTGGAATTGACGTCCTGAACATTAATTCATTAGAAAATGAATTAGGAGAGAATCCTTTAGTAGTTAATAACTTTGATGCTACATCTGCCAACAAATATACTTTAGAATTACTAGATCTAGGAATAGAAATTATGTTAAAAGAGAGAAATTCATTAATCAATTTCCATACCTAGGTCTGGTAGTTTTTTAGGTGAACAGATAGAAATTGGATAGCATTTTTCACCTCTTTGATTACAATTTCATAATCGTCAAATGCCACTAGACATTGGACATCAAGGTCAATGGATTTCTTGAGTCCCTCCAGGAGAGCTTCATATTCTGTCGTATTATTTGTACAATAGAATTCTAGTCTACAAGAAATGAATGTATTGTTACCTTTAGGGTATATCAATAAACAACCAACACCGGCTCCTTCACGTGATTTTGACCCATCAAAGTATAAAGACCAAAATTCATCATTCTCACAACTATTTACAATATTTACATCACTTTTAGGGGTTGATACCTAAGTGCAGACTGGTATTTGAGATTGTTCAATCAGGTCTGAAATAGTAGACAGTTCAGCCAAAAAATTTTGAAAGAAAGTGTTCATACCTTGACTTTCTAATGCATTCACACTAGGGACAAACGGTTCATTTGAATCATTTAGATTTGTAACCATGTATTTCAGATAGTGTTCCCTATTAATTCTAATCTTGTTTGGATGACCATTTATTGGTAACCATAAGTGAGACCAATCTGTGGAAAAATAACCATGCAATTGCTCAGACCAATCTCTTCTCAAGAACATGCCATATACCTCTGGAATATCAGCGACTACTATGTCGATTACTTGGTGCACTTTCAGGTTAGATGATAATCTAATCAATACATATTTAACCTCACTGACCACTGTGACATTAGTTATGTCAATTTGAATTCTTTTCAAATCATAAGGTTTAACATCAATGTTGATATTTTAACAAACCGATAAATGCATCACATTCGATGAAGCCCCAGAATCCACCATACAATTATGCACATTTGTATTCAATATTTAAAATGCTAACAGAAATGGAGGTACATTTTTTCATGGTGTGGAAGAAGAAGTCTGTTGATTTTTATCAGTTTTATCTGAGGCTATTTTATCTAGATATCCTACGTTTTTATCTAGAGTATCCTTCTTTTTATTATAGTCTTTGGGTACTTTTTTTTCTACATCATCCTTTCTTTTATTAATGTTATTTTCTGTCAAGTTTTTATCTAGAGGATCTTTCTTTTTACTATTATCGGATATGCTTCGTAGCAGTTTTTGTTGGATGGGAGGAAACTTAATCATCTCGTAAATCGATATATTTTCTTTTAATCTCTTAAGATCCTCAACAAGATCATAGTCTAGATCAAAGAAAGCATACTTTTTTTATGTTTCAACCTGTCTTGATTGTTTTGATATTGTATTCTTATCTATTTCAGGTGCATATTTGTTTTGATCTTTAGACTGAATTTTACTATAAGTATTATAAGGATGATGTTATGGAAAGTTTCTAATTTAGCTTGAAAAATATTGTCTGAAAGATGCCCAAAGACTAGGGGAGATGAGTCTCCTTCATCATATGTTTTTTCATCCTCATTTTCTACATCATTTTGATGTTCAGGTGGGACAACAACGGAAATATCAGCTCTGTCCAATATTTCTTGTATAGCATGGTGTAATCCTTCTAAACTCATACCTTCATCCAAAGGGTTTGATCTATTGGGAGGATTTGGAAGCATTCTCCTAAAAGGTGGTTGATAATTTCCTTTACTTGAAGATCCTTCCTCTGTAGATCTTTTCAAATCTATAACTTGATTAGATAACTTTTGAAAAAAAATTTGTAATCTCTAAATCTAAGGGTTCTTTCTGTTTCTTATTTGAAGGAGGTTAGGTGAGAATTTCTATCTTATTCTTAGAAGAAAAAGTTTATTCAACTTCAGGGTTCACGTTATCTTTCAAACTGAGAATGTCCTTTTCAATGAGAACCGCCTCTTCAAAAGATTCTTATAGTGTATTTTTCTTAGACCTTTTAACCCACATAGTTATATTATGATGTAGGTCTTTAGCATAGTAAGCGATAACCAAGTTTTCAGCAGGCATGGAATCTGCGAGGATCTTATTTTTAAGTGTAAGGGATATCTGATTAAAGTCCTTGATTTTTTTTTGGGGATTCATATTCATGTTGGATAATTCCATAACTAGAAATTCCAGAGATTTTTCATCCCCAAACTTTTCTAAGAAAAAATATTCAAACTTATCCTCGGAAATAATAGTTTAGGGTTGTTGTGCAAAATACCATGTGGAGGCATTTCCTTTGAAGGTATAGGGAAACAACCTACAAACGACATATCCATGTTCAACGTTTCTCAGCCTAACAACTAACATTAATTTTTTTATATGATCCTCGGTTGGTTGATTAGAATCAAGATCAAACTTGGGTAACCATTTTTCAGAATGTTTGGGTAAAGGATGTTGGGGTCCTAGTACTTCCACAACATCTTGGTCAAGCCAATGCATGATGGGGTTATTTTGATTAGCCATTATATCTAGATTCCATGGAGTGTTATAGGTTTGAGAATATTTGGACGATGAACTATCCTCGTCAGAGGACTCTCCTCCTAAAGGAGGTGAAGAAGGATCGGGTGGTGAAGGAGGAAGTCCAGATCCCCCAACACCTAGAATGAGTGCTTCCCATGGATCAAAAAATACATCACGCAATGCATAATTGGGTGTGCCAATGACACGAGTATTTTCTTCTTGATTGGAAAAATCAATGGGTCGATGTAATTGTTCACCAAACTATCTCAGTCTAAAGAAAGTGTCGTGGGTTATTATTATTGATTGACATGAGTTTTGGATAATCTCTTGTACATCAATTTCTTGAATAAGCGGTGTTGCAAGTTCAACAAAAATAATAGTCTAGGCTTCATATGTAATAGTTGTCTCAAGTACAACAACGAAGTCTGAGTGACTATGAGTTACAATTAGGGAGCGATTATTAGGAAGTGTCTTTCGACCCCCTCATGCCATTAATATCCATTTGTCCCTCCTTCTAGAACCATTTGTTGACGGCCATACTAGGGACACACCGTCAACAATAAGGGAAGGTCTGGTCTGAGATTGTCTAATTAACCTAACCTGTTTAAAGATAACCTACCCTGACGAGTTTTACGACTCTGTTAGCTGATGAAAAAACTAAGGTAAACTACGAAAGGAAAAACAAAAATAACAATCTACCTACATGAAATTAATATTTACATTCACTATTATATAAATATTGCAAKCCTTTATTTACAAGATATATGATATGCATATATAAATATACAAGGTTTATATAAATCCTTGTGAAACTAAGTGTTTAAATAGAATTTAAGTATCAGATAAACATACAAGACTAGCWATGAATAAAKACAATTCACACAAAACATGAATGAATGAAAAATGTATTGATGTAACTTAAATGAACAAAGAAATTTAATTTTAAATATTAATTCTCATTCATTCGACAAAATAAACAAACTAAAAAAAAGACAAACTAACCTGTTACTAATCAGCAGCTAAAATCGAAGTATAATTTTGTCTTCCTGTAGAAATCTCCTCCTGCAACTTGCCTATTCAAGATAAATATATAACAGACAATTGTTATATTTTTAGGACCTTAAATATATCAAAGAAAAGTCACTTTACTTTGACATTTCAGATACCATTTATAATACAAAAAGGCAACTTCATGTTTTTTTAACCCCAGGTGATATTAGTAACCCTTTGTATTAAGAAACAAATTTCTCAATTAGATAAATGGATATGTGAACATCCAAAACATATAAATAAATTCAATACATATTTCATATATGCATCACACAAACAAAATCACCTATAATTACACAATTTTGGGACTAAGGACTAATAAAAGATTGGAAAAATTAACACATAAATAACAACAATTAAGCATGCAATGATCCGGCAGAATAAATATTTCTCAAATAGATACATAATCAAAATACTTGGATAAATATAAATCACAATACCCAGATTATAAAATACATACTAGAATCTTTAACTCAGAGGTCGAAATCCTTGGTTAAAGTGTGATTCCATATTCCTCAATGAAAAATTATGTATTTCATATCTCAAAGAAAATAACCACCCCTCTTTTCAAGTCTTAACAGAGTATTTAAACACTAAACTAATCCATTACTCATAACCACATGATAGAGATAGATCTTCCAAAAATAAAAGTCTTCAACCAAATTCTAACTTGGGTTTATAAAAATAATGTTTATAACAACTTAGCAATACTTTGTTATAACAAATTTCAAAAATACTTTCTTCATTGTTTGAAACGGAAACTATTTGCAAATCAAAAACATTTTATGATTCTCCACTGAGCCAACAATGTATAGAATATCTTTTGCATTCCTTCTTGAGACCTGAAAGAAAAACTAATAAAAAAAATCTAATTAAAAATCTCATAACCTAATTTAAGACAAGCTACAAAATATACGATTATATAGCTAGTCTAACAATCGTGTAACAAACCATGTTTTAACAAACCAATGAAAATAATTAAAACAAACCACAAATTTATTTACCAAATAAAACATTTGAAAATGAAGAATCATGCATTTTTGAACTCATAACAACATTGATATTAGTTGCATGTTTAATGATGATATCCCCAGATTTTCTGAATCGTTTTTTTTCCTCAGGAAGCGTTCGTTGCAATTCAGATCTCAAATCACGATTTTCTCTTTCAAGGTCTCTATTTTACATTAACAGATGATTAACATGCATTTTCAAGTATGGCATGTCTTTGTAGTATCTCTGAATCCATGTTAAACATTCATCACAATATACAGGTTCCAGATCTGGGAGAGGTTGTTTGTGGTCTAATTTTGGGGTCTTTTCATGTGTCATTATAATCTTTAAATAATTATGGATTCCCGCGAATCCCTCACATTTCCGAAGGAACGAAGGTAAGTTTGAAATCAAATCATACTGTGGAGGATCATCCCTGTCTGCATCTGGCCTTACACTCTCGAAAAAGTTTAAGTCTTCTATTATAATTGTTGGAACATGATTACCCCCATGTTTTTGTTTGTTCCTTATCAATCTTGATAGGATTCAACCACTTCTTTTATTTTTAAAATCAATATCACAGACATCTTGCCTAATTTATTTTCCCTGTCCTTTAAATTTTCTATTGACTACTGGTATCGAAGGTTGTGAGTGTCCAACAACATTTAACAACTCATCCCTTAAATGATTGAGGACCTATTCTAAGGTTTTCTTCATCATAAACTCATGTTTTTTGGACGACATCTTGATTATATAACACATCTTGGCTTTATCACTGAGAGAAATGACAAAGTCATTTTGGATTTCAAATTCAATTCGAAAAGCATTAAGCAAATGAGACAAAGATTTTGGAGAAACGAGTTCCTTAGTACCCTGAGTTAAGTGGGTGGCGTGATCAATTTGCATGGGTCAGAATCCATTCCTTACCATAAAATCTTTCCAAGTGTCTCATGTGCCAACTAGATCGAAATTGACCAAAATGTGAATTAAACCGTGGTGAAATAAGCTAGACTCGGGGTTGGGGTTAGGCGTTTGATAAAATTTTGACATCTTTCAGAGGCTCTTAACTAAGTAAAATGGCACGTTCAATCTGAATCCTTGAAACACCATTAACAAACATATGTGGAATAAGAACACTAACCCGTAACACCCTTCACAGGTGACAAATTTATTTATGATCAACAATAAACCATGCCAACAGGTTTTAAACAATTCTATCGGCATACCTTTTACATGGTAGTGCGATTTCCTTGATACCAATAAAGAATGCTAGGGAATGTTGGTTACTTTCCCTTTTTTGAAACACTGATCACCTTCCTGAGGTAAACAAGATGCCTTAGCTACAAATTCTTCAGTAACCTGCAACTGAATATCACCTATTTTGGCCCTGGTTCCATCGAATGTCTTGGTGAAAGTTCTGGCAACCTCTATAATAAAACCATCAAAGGATTGGATAAACTTTACCCAACCGAGATGAACCAGGATATCCACTACGTCATCATGAGACAACAAATCTTGTGAGCCAGTCGGCTCCATCCTAACTATGGGGGCCATGAGCTCGTAGGTGGTGGACCAGAAGAAACAACAACAATGTTCATCAAAATAAGAACAATGTGCTTGCAACAACCCGAACCCACAAATAGTTGAAGAGACTGATATGGAATACCTGGTGATAAACCAACATCTAAGTAATTGAGGCGGTGCACCATTATTTCCCACTCTAAGTTTTGATTATCTCCGAAAAACCAGTTGACAAAAATTGCAAAGCCACTAGACTCACGAAACCCTTGTTGCTTGCCACGAATGACTAATCCAAAATCGAGAACATAAATACACTTGTAGGGTAATAATTCAAAGGACAACCAAGCGATTAGTTTATTAAAGGAGCATTCGTTAGCACCGTATTTCAATATAATAGTGGTAAGTGTTAAGAAATGCATTTAGGCTATTCAAAGAGGAGAGATTTTAATAGAACCAAGTTTCATCATGAGTTTTAACTAGGTTGTAGTTTTAGGTTTGATTAAATCAAAACAATCACACATATTTCGTATAAGGGCCAATTCTCCTTTAGGTTATAAGTTATGCTTATAATTTTTTAAATAATTCATCTGGCCATCAATAAAACCTAGTTCAAACCTTTTGATTTAGACTTTCAATTGAAGAAAAAAAACAATCATCTTTAAGCTATGAAAAGGGAGATTACCACAAGATTTTAGTCAACGATTTGTAAAAAAAGGGGGACTTCAATTTCATGCTTTACAATCATCAAATTGAATAGAAAAAACACGATAAATACATGACAAATATAAAATCACACAAAGAACATAAATCCAAATATGATTGATTAACACTAATATTCAAACCTAAGAAACACAATCAATCTGACGTGTATAGACATACTAGGTATTGAGCATAAGAATCAATTTTTATTTCAAAAGTCAATGAGACACAAAACGAGATGGTGGTTGGGCTTCCAACACATGGTTAAAATTTAAGCTTTGATACAGTTATTGGATTGTGTCATCATGTGATGATGGTGAAAAGGAAAAATAAGCATAATTCATTTCTTGATTTATCTTGTTCTGATAGTTATTGCAAGGGTCCACTAAAAAAATATTTTACAACTAATTAAACAACTAAGTTATAAATATGCATCTCATACTATACAAAATCTTCTTCAATGGGGCTTATAAATATCTATCTAATACTAGGGTAATCTTGATTCTATGCATACCATCTTTATACTGTTAAGTCAAAATATATTCCATACAAAACTAAAGAAGTCAAAATATATTCCATAAAAAACTCCACCAATTCCATCAATTCCATCACATTAAAGCTATGTGGGGAAATCGTATGACATTTGGCTTAGTGTTGAACATTCATTAGTCGTACATGTCATGAAAGCATCTTAGTATTACACATGCAAAGTATATTATACTTGTCTCCGTGAAAATAAAGAATGTCCCTATAGAAAACTGATATTAGTTTTGAAATAATGGTTTTTAGAGTTTGTAAGAGCCCTCTTTCACATCACCATAAACTATATTTTTTTAAATATGTATCTCATACTATAGGAAATATTTTTAAATGGGGCTTATAAATATCTGTTTGATACTAGAGTAATGTTGATTCAATGGGGCCATCTTTATAATGTTAAGTACAAAGATATTCCATAAAAAAACTCAAGGAATTTCATCATATTAAAGCTATGATGGGAAGTCGTATGACATTTAGCTTCATATTGAACATCCGTCAACCATAGAAGTCAGGAAAGCATCTTGGTAATACACATGCAAAGTATAAGTATATTGTACTTGTCTGCATGCAAATAGAAAAATTAATATTAGTTTTCAAATAATGATTTTTAGGATTTTTAGGGAGCCCTCTTTCACAACTACAAATAATGAATTTAGGTGATGGCTACTCAACTAATTCTTTCAAATAATGAATTTAGGTGATGGCTACTCAACTAATTCTTTCATTAAGGCTTCGGTTTCATTTACCTTAAAAAAAAATCCACATTACATACACAACTAATTCTCTCATCACAAGGCTTCAATCTCACATATATATATAGACATCATAAGCAAATTCATATTCTTAAATACGTTTTTCCTATATTTTTATTTATTACACCAGCAATAAACATATTGATCATAGTTATCAAAGTTTTAATTTGAAATCACATTTAAATTTGATATAATATAAAAATTTTGAAAATTTTAAAGATTGGAAAAAAATCTCAAATTCACTACTATTTGTTAAGAAATTGTGATTTTGTTCATACTTCCAATTAATTAAGAATAGGAAATGTTATATAATAAATTTAATTGTAACATTTACTCAATGTAGAAGTTTTTTTAAAGATATAATTTTATTCTATAATAAACAAAACTTCTACCCCGTAACATGGTACTCAAAATCTCTCTTTCAAATGTAAATATGCTCTTTTAAATATCTTTGGACTTGAAAAACAAACTAGATATCAATAATAAGTATTTTCATTATTGATAGAAACTTACTCTTTAAAATATACTCTTTCACATATATTTGGACTTCATAAAAAAACTATATATTATTAATGCAAAGTATTGATAGAAACTATGTATTCATATTGTGTTGATTATATCTAATAATTATTTTGTTTTGTTCAATCAAGGTTATGGAAAACATATAGGTTTCAAAATTTAGTTTGACTCTATATCAAATCACCAAATAGGACAAATTCTTTATTCTTTTACAAAATATCATATATGTCACAACTAGTGTAGATTGCCACATTTTTTACAATACACTTTAATTTTTGTCAAAAATGAAGGATTCATTGTTGCAACTACAATGTATTTGTGAAATGTTTGGTATTGATGTATGTTGGTCTTGTGTGTGTCATGGATTGGTAGAGTAAATTAAATAGACTTTGTATTGATGTTGAATAAAATTCTGATGAATAGAGTTTTCTAAATTTAAAAAAAATGTTTTCTTAAATTTGAAAATGGAACTTCTTAATATATTTGTTAAATTTCATTTAGAGATCTATTTAAGATTGATTTCTTAAATACGAAAATACGATATGACCTTTTTCATAAAATAATTTGTAACACTTATCAATACATATTATATTGTATATTTCATTTTTTAAGCATGCATTTTACTAAATTAAATAGTAAATTAATTAGATTTTGTATAGTTGTTTCTCAGTTCCTTCATGCATTGCTAACTTTGTTTTCTTTCTTTATTTTATAATATATATATATATATATATATATATATATATATATATATATATATATGAAAGAGGTTCCTTGTAGGAGAATAGAGGCAACATAACAATACAATGAGATTCTTGAATTTATAGTGAACCCAAGGCCTCTTTTTATAGCAAATCTTTGAGGCATTATCCAACCG
>JZKD02S1671808.1:52756-63563 GCA_000966675.3 Picea glauca
ATATTAACATAATATATAGGACAATTTTGGCATAATAAATTATGTATATATGGATGTATAATGGTCATAATTTGTATCATGGTGCAATATATACACTATATGATCCATATATGATTTACTTAAATGTCCTTATAACAAAAATAAATCATCATCTGCAAATTTCAAGTTGATTTGTTATCAATGTTAGTAGAAAAAATATAAATCATCACATGAAAAGTATAATTCAAGTACATTTGTTATTCATGTCATCAGAAAAACTATAAATCATCATTTTCAAATTTCGATATGATTTTCTATCAATGTCTTTAAAAAGTGTATAAATTATTGAATGATTTTCTATCAATGTCCTTATAACAAGTATAATTCATTATCTACAAAGTTGAAGATGATTTGCTATCAATGTCCTTGGGACAAGTATAAATCATCGTTTGCAAAGTAAAATATTATTTTCTATCAATGTCCTTAGAAAAATTATGATTCTAATTTTCCTTTCCTATAATACATTGCATTAGTTCAAAGTTCCTATATTTTCGTAATGTGTCGAACATAAACCAAACTTCTAATGTAAAAAACATAACCCCCAATAAATGGATCTTTATTTTGAAACATTAATATGACTAACCCTAATATGACTAAATCCAATAGGACTAAACCTATCAATTCCTTACACAAACCTTGCAATGTGACGCCGATGACCATACCTCACTATGTGATGAACTTTGTCCTTGTCACATTGTGATGAAAATTTACAAATGTCGCAATGTGAAAAATATTCATCTGTCCTCACATTGTAAAAATCACTTACCAATGACACAATCTGTTGAAAATATCCCAATGTCACATTGTGATTAACATTTCCCAACATTGTAATTTTTCGACCATCTCTTGATGTCGCATTGTGATGAACATTTCCCTACATCAAAATGTCATGAACCTTTCCCAATATGACTAAACTTATCAATTTATTACACGGACCTCACAATGTGATGCTCATGAACAAACCTCACTATGATACAAACTTTTTCCTTTGTCACCTTATAATGAACATTTCCCAACATCCCAATGTGACAAACATTCCCCCATCCTCACATTGTCGCAATCACTTACCGACATCACAATGTGTAAAACATCTCCCAACATTTCATTGTGATGAACATTTTACAACATCTCAATGTGTCGACCATCTCTCAACGTCGCATTATGATGAACACTTCCTAGTGTCACATTGTCATGAACATTTTCCAATGTTGCATTTTACCAAACATCTCCCAATGTCACACTACAATGAACCATGGTGTTGTAGCTCACCTCCCACAACAACCCATTTTAATTTTTAATTGGGCACCCCTTTTTATTCTTAAGTTTTCTTATAAGGCATACATTCCTACTTCACTAAGGAGGTATGATCATGAAGAATATTTGTCTATCACTTATACAGTCTATTGTTTCTTCATGAATAAAAACCTATAGGACGCAGTCATAAATATTTCCCCTGATACCACACTCTTCAACCTTCCTACCCTAAGTTTATCATTCTTTCCTTTCACAATAAGAACTCGATCCATGTTTTACTTAGCCAGCATGATATATCTCTCTCCTTCACTTGTAGCCTAAGGCATGATGGATTCATAACAAAACTTACAATATCTTTCATTTTGACAGAAACCTTTTTGATGTTCTCATCGGAAAGGGGTTTGTCGAAACTATCTTTGTCAAATCATTTCTCTCCACACACCACTCAGGACTCTAACCCTCGATCTGCAATAGCTCTGACACAAAGTCTACTCCTTACATGGCATCCCATATTTGGACAGATTCTAATCCAGCGTGTACTCAAAAACTCCAAATCGATATGACTTGTTTAATCATAACCTTACTAGGCGACATCTTAAGGTTGGCCCTTTTCACGTTGATAGAATTTGAACGAATTGTCTTTTATTTCTTTTGGGACTCTTCACTACCCAAGGTATCGAAGGAATATTCCTTCGATACCATCCTTTTCGAAGTCTATCTATTTCCTCATCCTTTTGAACTTTGAAACTCGAACTCTGACAACATCTTTCCAATCTTTTCAAATTTCGCAATTGGCACATCTTTCCAGGATAAGGGAATATTCCTTCGATGCCCCTTCATTGGATTTTGATTTAAACCTTACCTCAACAACCTCTGATTCCATAACTCTAATGGGTCCCACCTTCTCCACAAAATTGCACATGCATCAGATTGGCATGCCTTTATAGATAAAAGAGGAATATGATTTCAATACCCCTCTCGTTGGAGCTCAAACTAATCCTTAGGTTTTCCCACTCTGATCCTATGACTCTAATGGTTATCGTTTCAAATTCAAACCCTCGTAAACTCCAATACATGGATTTGGGTTATTCCCTCTCTTAATTAGCATTAATGATAGGGATTGAGGCTAGATTTAGCAACATCTTTCATACATAGAAAATTTATGGTGCATTTACAATCGTTTTAATACCTCTTCATGGTTATAAACCCTTATTTTATGACCAATATTATTACAAAATTTTGTAAATGTAGTTCTAATTTTATTACCTAAGGGTGTTGTGTAACCATTTCCTTGGATCAATTATAGGTACTTCATTTTACTATTTAATAGTTGGTCCTTTTGTGTTTACCTTATTATTTTTCCATAGGTTAATTCGTTTATTAATTTGATGATGTAGAATTAATCAACCTCCTATCATGGTGAGCCAAAATCTGAGAAGACAAAAGGGTTTTGTTTATGTCCAGTCATCCTTCACCCATGAAATTTCATCTCAACCAACTAAGGCCTTGGTGATGGAAACTACCCCCCACATAGGTGAAGACCGCGACTTTGCATATGAGGAGATCTACAAAATTTTCAATTCAGGTGATTTTCCTGCACATGAAAAGGGCATAGAGATATATAGAAAAATCCAGATAAAAAATATTCACTTGGTTCTTTTCTAGCCAAATATTTTATCATACAATGAGGTCGCCCAATGGTGATTCAAGCAATTCGATGCAAGCACCGAAACCATCGTGAGAAAACGAGGGAACTATGTGGCCTCCCTAAGGCTTGAATATATCGGGTTGAGATACCATCTACCCACTCCCATCTATTTTCTCAATGAGCCATTGTTGAAAGGATTCACCCAAGGCAACAAAGAACTAGAGAAACTAATGAAACATTGGTGGGTTGATGAAGATGAGACCCTCAAACAAGGAAAAAATTTGGTTCCCACCCATAGGCTCAAGGAACCATAGTAGCCATGCTATGCCATATTTATGGCAAAGAGAAAAGTGCACACTTCCAGATCGATTTGATGCCACTATCCCATACCATTGTCAAAACAGGACAAGTATTCAACTGGGAAGACATGTCATCCTTTGACATATGTAACCATATGAAGAACATCCCAGGTATGAAAAGCCCCTATTTTTACATGTTTTCCTACCTAATTGATGTTATATGTTCCTCCATGCAATTTCCTGAACTAGGGTGGAATTGAGACCAAAAATCCCCTATTCATGTGTATTGCTTTGAGCTATGGAGCATTAATTATAAGAGACATTTTTATGAAATTTGTAATTATTTCCTCCCTGCTCTACAGTCTATTCTTTTTGGTTTTCCAAGACATATAATTTCCTTTGAAGTTAGGACTAGGATGAAGGGGATAGTTGATTGGTTCACATGTAAATACTATTCATATATTAGAGTGTATGGCACCACTAGAGCCATGCACCTTTTACCCTACTTTGTCCCGGAACATCTACTAATGAGAGAGCTTTCTTACCAAACCATGGGGTCAAGGGTCACCTCACTGCTCCTAATTAGAAGAAAAACGCTATGACTTATTTTCCTAATCCAAATAGGAAAATGCACCATTTCCAATGGCCCACATGCAAGAAAAGAGGTAGAAACTATGCAGGAGATATACCTATTCCTAGGAGAGCCTAAATCCCATGACCCGCATGAGCTTGAAGTCATCCATGTTATATATTTTAGGCTCACCCACTCCAACATCCATGCAGTTGACTTTGATGAAGATAGATTTAAAGGAATGATATGGTATAAAGAAGCCCTTCAGAGGTTACCTAATGATGATGCCAATAATGAGCTTGAATGTGAACAAGACGAGATGAAGAGAGTGAGAATTGACCAGTTCCAAAGATTTATCTAGTAGGAACAGGTCAAAACCAATGTTAAACATAATGAAAAATCTAGAAAAGAGGAAACTTTGGAATAGAAGAGACTCCAGGATAAAGAAGAATATCAAAGGAGGTAATTCGACGAGGAAATAATCAAAAAATAAAATGAAGGAAGAACAAGTGACACTTCAAATGAAGAAAGTTGAAGAATCCAAGGCATAGAAATTTCCTGATGAGGAAGAGGCCAAGAGATTGGCTGATGAAGTTGAAGTTAAATGGGAATTTGAAGAAGTTGAGACCAAGAAAAAGGGAGATGAGATATTGATACAATATCATTTTCATAATTTTATCCAGACCCCAAACTCTCCATCAACACCCAATTTGGGTATTGTGAACATGCCACCTCAAGTCTACACTCTTCTCAATGATATTCTAGGAGATTCTTCTTTTTCTTCTCAAGCCTTGAATTTTGAGGGAGCTGTGGTTGTTATTGAAGACTACTATTATTACAATAAAATGAGGAGTATTGAGAAGAGATCAAGTAAAATAAAAAGAGGATAATACACCATATTCAAGTCATTGGGAGAATATTAGAATGGAAGGCAGGGTCTGATCCTGAAGAGAATGTTGTTCAGGAAGCCTCTACCCTCCATGCTTTTGCAGGACTAAATTCCTCTTCCATCCTCGAAGTATCTAGTGCCATAAACATTGCAAAAAATAGGGTGACAGAGATAGATACATAATTAAGAGATGTTAAAGACAAGCTTACTTCATATTTTGAGAATGTTGAAAGAGTAGTTGACACTCTCAATGTAGAAAATTTGAACAGATCCCTACAAGTACAAAGAGATAAAATGAATGAAAAGTTTGAAATAATGATCAATACCCAACAAGACACCCATAATAGAGAACTATAATAATAAATATAGAAGCTCAAAAAATCCATGGGGGTGAACAAGATATCTACACTTGTTGTGGATACTGTCAAAACCTAGGCACTCAAGCTGAATGAAATATTTGCAAATGAGTAGAAAGAATTGCTCAATCTTCTCGAAAAAATACAAAATGGTCGATAAGAACAACTTGAGTTACAAGCTAAACTAGTATAGATTCAAGGAAGATGTCAGGAATCCCATGAGTCCTTAGAGAAGATGCTCGGTTGGAAATATATGTGGGAGTCTCCCCCCATTGCATTGTCAGTATTATCGCCATAACAATTACACTTGAAATATGAGTTTCAGATTTAGCGAGTGACTAAAACGATGTAGAGACATGGCGTGATTTGCATGTCTAGTTCATATGTGGTGGCATGTGGACAAATATAGCCGGAGCGCAAAGGATAGGATCTGACAGACCATGGATCTTGAAGCAACCCAGATCAATGGTCGAGACCCATATCAGGCGGTGAAATAACATGAAATTTAATTATGTGAAGGTGGGCCGGGGAAAACTATTTTGGTTTTATTCGTGGATGCGTGGCACCCTCAAAGGTACATTGGGGTGAAAAGAGGTCTTCTTGAAACCATTTTACCAAAAACCCCAATGTCACGTGGTCTAATATGTCAAATCAACAATTCATGTAGGGGAAGGTGACGTCTAGTCAAATCACCTCACGTCACTCGCTCAGGTACTTCCCATCCGAAAATGTCAGGTTAACTCCATCGGATAACTAACTCAAAGGCTCATCATTCGAAATAGATTAGTAAAGCATGGAAAACCAACATACCTGTAAGTAATCATGTCAGTAATTCATTATTAGAACTCGAGGACTACCGACCTTCAAATATGGGCGGTGTTATTCTACTCTAGGCAATCGTCCTCTCATTCATAAGCGAAGTAATCTCAAACTAAATCAATTTCCTAATTTCTGTAGAGTTAAGGAAAACAAAAATCATGGTCTCTGCAAATTTGGAAGACATGGACAAATCCAATCAGAAAGTATCCAGTAAAATAGGGTTTTCAACTAACATGGCAAGCTTATCAATGGGTAAGAAAGAAAGGATGGTTGTGCAAATATTAGCAACCAAATTCCATACTGACCCTGTGACAGAACCAGAATCAAGGGTCAAATTAAATCATATTATGAAGAACCTAATCATCAATGGACATGCGAATGAAATCTACAAGTGAGCAGTGAAGAAGAAGAGGAGAAAATGACAGAAGAAAAAAATTAGAGTTGAGGTGGTCGAGAGCATTGAGGAAAAACAACTAGCCTTGTTGCGCACTCTAAAGGAAGCAATCGCCAAGCTGGACTGAAATCTCAGGTAAAATTGAGTATGTTCCAACAACTTTTGGGCATATGGAATTCGAAGAAAAAATCCCCAGATATGTCAGATCTGTTCATAATGATTTCTTTAGAGTAGGAGAACTATCGTTATACATTACTCCTTTTTGTAACTAACCTTTGTTTTTAGAATTATGGGGAATTTTAATCATTTTGAATTCCACAAGTAAATCCTCTCTGTATATATCATCCCGAGGATATAGAAAGCATGAGAGAAGGAGGGGGCCTTCCCTTGGTGCAGGTGGAATTTGTAAAATCATGGAGCTAAACTGAATATATGATGCAAAAGAAAATTTTTGAACTGTTTATGAAAAGATTATAATTTGGTTGTGATATGAGTTATGTCTTATTTCATAGTGTGTGTTTCTTGTGTCTTTAAAATTCCATTTGCAAGTTCCTTTTTTAAATTGGAGAGTTAAAATTCTAGAATTCATCTGATGATGCTCTAGACTTAGAAATTTAATTCATTTGATTTCTCTTCTCAACTATTTTGGAATTCATTTTAATATGATCTGAAGCAGTTATGTGTTTTCCCTTTTCCTCTTTTTCCATGCAAATTTCAATTTGAAAACTTAGACTGATTGCCTCACTTAGCCTTTCTCCTCTAGATAAGTTCTAATGACCTGATACTGCATTATTTATTTCTAACTCCATAGCCCAAATTTCACCCCCACTTCTTCAGCAACCTCATAATACCCCCCAAAACAAACCAAATCTAGCCAACGATTGTTACATATCAAAATTACTCACTTCAATGATGACCCATTGTCGTCATTACTAGTGTCTCAAGTGTCTCACTTTGGTCGCAAGTTTTGCAAATATCATATAGTAATCTTTCCTATGTCGTGTCTCAGACGACATTTTCAGGAACACTTTAAAGACATCTCAAAAGACTGGTTTTGAAGAGGAGAAATCATTTGACAAATAGTACAAGTCTTTTGCCATGGAAAAAACCACTCAAAAATCAATTTTGGAAGACAGTGCTCCCCTATACACTGTCAGGGAGTGTCAGCGCCATGTACCCTCTTTTGGAGAAGAATTGCAATGCTATGTGCCCCATTCTGAGGGAGAGCTGGCCCTTTTTGAGAGAATTTTGGAATGTTGAGGAAAATTAGGGAAGAATCCTCCTTATCTCTGGAGTTGGTTGGATTTGGATCTGAGGTCAAGGATGAATCTTAGGGAGGATCCACAACTGATGGAGAAAAATCCTCAAAATATCCCAAGAATCGCTAAGGTGGTTGGGTCTCTCCAAGATTATATAAGGAGGCCTTCTAATGGTGACAAGCAGATGGAAATTTAGAGGCATCAAACTTATGATCTCATAAGGGAGATTTATCAATGAAAGTTACAATCATTCTGATTGTGGAACTTTTGAGAAAGGGTCTGGACAAAGAGAGATTGGTGAAGCTGATGCATCTACATCTATGGCTGTAATCACTTTGATTTGTTTTCATTAATATGAATATCTTCTTGGCCTATTTCCTTTAATTTTGTGTATTTTTCATGAACTTGTTTCTTTCGATAGATCTATTATGAAGCTAATCATGGTAGAGTAGGAAGTATGTTTCATTTTTGTTGCTCATTGTATTGCAAGACCTTTTGAAGAACTTGGAGATCAAGATCAGCCTGGATCGAGAAAGGAAAAACATCGGTAATGGTATTTAACTTTATTTCTTCTTCTTCCTTGAATAGTTTAGCTTCATGAAAAGGAAAGTTAGTGTCCACATTAACACCTTTCTATCTTGGTTATAGGGGTCTAGTATCCAAGAGGAAATCCACTTGTCCGCAGGGGGATTTTCCTGTAACAAAAATTGGCGAATCCACTGGGGAAAGAAATCCTATTTGTATTTCCTTGTTTTGTTTGTACCATTTTACCACCTTTCAGATCCTTTTTACTGGTTTTTCATCATCCATTAGGCTTCTCCTACCTTCACTAGCAATTTTAGCATTTTTTATGCATTCTGGGTGAGTTTTTCTTCATTTTTCTACTATTTTTTGAATTATGGGTGCCTCAACGCCCCCCTGTAGGCCATACCAGAGTGCCAGTGCTACCCTATAGTGTCTTAGGGAGTGTTGGAACACTTTTTTCACCCTTTTGGGGGAGTACTAGTCTCTTTTTTTAGAGTTTTTGCCTTCTTTTGCTCAGTCTTTTGCAGCCTTTTTTGTAGATATATTTACCCAAAGTTTGTGGTTGGTTTGTGAAGTTGTTTGGATTGGTTTTTTATTCTTATCGATCCATATTGTATTTATTTGAGCTTGAAACCTTTTTCATAAATGTGAAATTTCCTTTTCCAGTTGTTTTTTTGTCTGGACAGTTTTGAGCGATTTCTCTTTCTCCCTATCTTTTCCTGGATTATTCTCTGCATTTTATTTGTGTTCCTTGAATGCTTGATTGGTTGTAGAATCCTTTATGGTGTTATTTATTGTTATATCAAGTTTCTACTTGTTTTCTTTCATACCTCACCACCTTGAGTGCATGCTTTGTTTGTATCCCTTTTGCTTCGTGTCTTTTGCATGTGCATAGGACTCTTTCTCCTGATTGAAAGTAGTGGAGCATTGAAGGTTTTGTATTTAATTTGTGTATACTCCATAATAAAAAAAAGAAGATAAATTCATTTTTTCTTTTGGGTAGTGAAACTATCTTGCATTTGAAGTAGCGAAATTGCATGGTTTTTGGATTTTTTGGGACATTGTGCATATGTAATGATGAATGTTTTCTCCTTCTCGTAGCATAGCTTTCATCGAAATGAAAAGATTGCATCTTCATCTCTTTTCATAAATTTCGAGTCAGTCAAAACACCATATTGTCCACGCCATTTTCCTTTCGATTAACAACAACCTTAAAAATAAAGTGCTAAACTAAAAATTGATTAGACTTTTTTATCTTTTTTGGTAGAAAACCTACATCAGATTAGTTGTAGGGATTTGGAATAGGTGTGAAAGATAACTTTCCAAAGATGCAAAAAAACATAGAATCTTGTGTTAGGGAGCGGTGAAATCCAATTGCTACATTTTGTCCTCAGAAGCCCTTCTTAGACAAGGGTCAAACCTGAGGTCGCATTAAGACTCGCAGAGTTACTGACCCTGCTTTGTTTGTCTTCATGTAGAGATTGCATGTATTATGGGGGTCTCTTGAAGGTATACCCACAATGATGAGTGGAAGCCTTCAAGTTGATTTTAGGCTAGATACCCTACCCTTGAGCATGGATCAGACTGTCAATTGTTTCCCTAGGCATTACTATTGTAGTTGTTAACCTTAGTATATTATCTCTTTAGGGTCTTTACACAAGGTGACTGTGGAGGGGTAAGTCTTCATGGTACCTGGAATCGACGTTGGCTAAAATCACTCAAGCTCCTTGGAGGGTATACCAACATTTATGTGTGGGAGCTTGCACCAAGGTGTAAGTCCATTAATCAGGTCATCAACGTAACTTTTACACCCACTCTATCTCATCCCCTTCTTAATTTGTTCTCGCGACGTTGGATTTCATCACCAACTAGTGTTCTCATTGCGAGAAGGTTTTGTTTTATTACTAGATTTTTAACGTGTGTTGTTTGTTCTCCCTAGCAGAATACAAGTTGGATATTTATTTTTATGGCATCAGTTCCCAGAATGATCAATGAAGGAAACCCTTTTCTAGGGGAGCCCTTTTTTTCCTTATTACAAGAACGTTGGTCCTCCTTACATCACTACTTTGAGCCTTCCAGGTCTCACAATTGGGTTACCGGTATGGTTATTTTTTACTACGGTGATGTCGAATGTAGGTGCTTCAGATGTAAGCACACCACCCACACATTAACCTCATTTCAACCTTTCTCCTTATTTTCCCATCAAGTATCCTTCCATTTCTCCTTCTTTGCCTAGTGAAATATATAAAGTGAGTAGTCAAGTTGATAAGAAGAAGAAGAAACAAAAAGAGAAGAAGAAGAAATAGAAAGGGACCAAGCCTCCAACTACATCAAATGTTGGATCCAAGAAACCAGCTACTTTTGATCATACTGGGAGTGTTGATGAGGTTGATAAGATTAAAATGAAGAATACAAAACCCAAATTCCCTTACAGTCTTTATAAGGGTGACCACTTTCTGAGGGATTTCCCTGGTATTCCCAAGGTCTTAGAAATGTGGTCCTCCACATAATTGGCCCCAGATGTACATGTTGGTGATGCTAGGTCAAATAGTGACGTTAAGGTTAGTAAGAAGAAGACAACTATCAAATTTCCTTGTATGTTATGCGAAGGTGATCATTACTCTCACCTTTGTCCTTGTATGGATGAGGCTTCTTATCTTTTGGAAAAGCTTCAACTTCCAATTGGTTATGTTAAGATTCCCCCCAACCCATCATCAGTTGATGGAATGGTCAATCTGGTTCCATCCCCAGTCA
>JZKD02S1671808.1:69314-83073 GCA_000966675.3 Picea glauca
ACCCCATTCTCACCTTGGATAATGAAACCCAAGTGGTCAATTTGATGTCATTATCAATCAATCCTACTCTCCCTCTAGAGAGTAAACTCGATTATGCCCACATTTTTCTTGTTGATACAAAATCTACCATGATGGGGGGCATTCCTCCCTCTCCTGCGAAACCCCCTCCAAGTAATGAGGCCATTCTTTTTTATTGGGGTGTACTAACTAGACCTCATCTTCCCTCTCACATTCCCTTCAATATTACAATACAGGCTTGTGGTTGGGACGTTCCTCATGCACTGATAGATGAAGGTTCGTCTGTCAGTATTTTTTCCTCTATTTCTTGGAAAGATTTGGGTTATCCTCAGCTTGTGTTGGTTACTCAAACTCTGTTCTCTTCTAATAGAAGAACAAGTCACCCTTTAGGGATCCTTCCCCATTTTCCCGTAACTTTGGGAGGGAAAACCATCTTTATTGATGTTATGGTAGTCCAGGACCCCTTGGATTTCGATTTACGCCTTGGGAAAGATTATGTCTATGCCATGAAAGCTATTATGTCCACTCTTTTTCATGTGATATATTTACCACATGATGGAAGAATGGTGACTATTGATCAACTTTCATGCATTGGTCCTGACTTTATTACCAACCCAATGACCTCCCTAAATGGTTCATATATGTAATCAGTATTACCCCTACCGTAGGTCAATTATGTGGTGTTATCTCCCATGAATTCAACTTTTGATGACTCAGATATGATATTTGACATGGTGATCTCTTCAGTAGAGATATTGGAGCCTGGTCTCCTTACCCCCGATGTGACCCTCGACATGTGTTCCTTACAGAGCATTGTTCTTCCATCCAGTGAATATCTCTTGGAAGCCATGACTGACTTTTGTCCCTTGAGATGGTTTCCTTCTAGAGAATTATCCTCTTGGAAACCATGATAAATAAGAAGTCACGGGCATAGTTTTCCTCTCTGTGGAAAGCTCATTAAAAAATTAAACAGTCGCCTCTCCCATCAAGTCAAGTCTTTCACTAGATCTTGTAGATGTCAAGTTGAGTCTTTCGTTAGGTCTCATATTTGAATCTTCATTTCATCCACCTGTATCCTTTTTCTCCATCTAGTACAGAAATTGGTGAAAACCTCATAGTCGATGAATGAATTGAAGCTTGGGGGGCATGTCTCCATCCTTTGATGATCATTCTGGAGTTAATCCATGAGATTTCAAGCTAGGGGCAGAGTATTGAGCTTAGTATGTGTTCTTTCTTGTGCTCTCAAAAACATGAGAACATAACCGAGCAACCATTTATCTCTTTTTTGGGCTCGCAATGTTATACGAAAAAGGAACTGCCTAGAGTCTCCTTTAATCTCTTTTCAAACTCTCTAAAAATGAAAATATTTCTGAGTGATCTTTCTTCCTTTCCCACTTGTTAAAAAGTTTAAAAGGGCATCTTTTGAGTGATAATTTATCTCTTTTTTCGGCCTCGCGAGACTAACATTACGAAAAAGGACAACCCTGGATATTTCTTTAAGTTCTTCTCAGACTCTCTAAACATGAAAAGTCACCAATTTTTACCTTCTCTGGACTCGCTAAACAATCATACATTGAAGGGCCCATATGGGTCTAAAACCTTACTTCCTCTAGTTCATTAAACAAAGGAAGAGGGACTTACCGAAGGTGAGTTATATCGAGCATGTGTTACCCTCCTCGAGCTCATTAAATCAAAAATAGGTACTCATCTATCTGGATGGGGGGGGAAATTGAAAGAATCAAGCCAAGAAGTTTTTTGAAAACATTACAAGTAACTCTTATAGTCACCCTTGAACATGACACTTTGTCTTTGCACACATTTTAATCTGCTAAACCTTTTCATTGAACCAATCCTCTGAGTTTTCTTAATCCTTTGGGTCACCTAATGAAAATCATTGTATCCATTGCATCATTGTGTTTTGGTCCAGGTCATGTTTCTTCTATTGTTCCTTAGTGTTCAAGGGAAGTATCTTCCTCGAGAGTCAACCATCACAAATTTCCTATTTCAATACCCATGTCAATCTATGTTCTTTTGATCCACCAATTATGTCTCTGTGTCATTTTTGTGTCGTTGATGGGGGATACATCAAGGCCCTCCTTCCATGAGTATGTTCCTATCAACTTCAACACATTATCCGAGAACTAGACTTATAAACAAGTTAGTATCTTGGGACCTACATGCCTCAATGGAAGGCCTCATCGCATTCGACAATGGTTTTACAGCATTGACCTATGATCAGATGATTCCACAGATGTTTGAATTCATCTTTTCCTTTCACATTTGTTGGAATGTACTAGATTACCTTGGGAATCATTGACATCAATGGTGATTTCCCTCATGCTTGTTAACGGTTTACCTCATTGATCGGTAATCAAGTGGTCTCTTCCATGTTCGACATCAAGACATCTACTCACATGGTTAGATTTGTACTACATTGCGATCGGTAAGAAGACCCTGGGTTCAGTAATCAATCTGATATGTACTTTTCCCAGGTTGAGACAAAGTTTCTCTTGAATATTGACACATATATTTTCACAGAGATCCACTTTGTATTGGTCTGTGGCTATGTCATGTCGTCTCGTAGATCCACTGTGTATTTTTCATGGCTACGACTAGTTCATATCATGGAAGTATAGATCCACATTGTATATTTAGTGGCTATACGCTTTTTGTCAATATAATTATGGATCTGCAGTGTATCTTATGGTGGCCATACCTTGAAAGTATTTATCACCGAAGCATAGGTATGCCTTCCTTAGGTTTGAAACATTTCATAATTTTTGTTGATGGTTGTGTGCAACTTATACCAGGTTCTCCACATCCATACCCTTTCTCGAAAAAGTCTACAAAGTACTTCATTCATCAGTTTCCATCTCATGACTTTGCACCTTGGGGGGAAATCTGTTACACATCAAAATTACTCACTTCAATGATGACCCATTGTTTTCATTACTAGTGTCGCAAGTGTTTCATTTTGGACACAAGTGTCGCAAATATCATACTGTCATATTTCCTATGTCATGTCTTGGATGAAATTATCAAGAACACTTGAAAGACACCTCAAAAGACTGGCTTTGAAGAGGAGAAATCATTTGAAAAAGAGTACAAGTCTTTTTCCATGGAAAAAACCACTCAAAAATCAATTTTGGAAGACAACGCTCCCCTATACACTGTCAGAGAGTGTTAGTGTTTTGTACCCTCTTTTGGGGGAGCGTTGCAATGCTATGTGCCCCATTTTGAGGCAGTGTTGTCCCTTTTTGAGCGAATTTTGGACTGTTGAGGAAAATCAGGGAAGAATCCCCCTTATCTCTGTAGTTGGTTGGATTCAGATCTGAGGTCAAGGCTGAATCTTAGGGAGGATCCACAACTGATGGAGAAATATACTCAACCTATCCCAATAATATCTAAGGTGGTTGGGTCTCTCCAAGATTATATAAGGAGGCCTTCTCATGGTGAAAAGTATATGGCAGTTTAGAGGCATCAAACTTATGATTTCATAAGGGAGATTTATCAGTGAAAGTTATAGTCATTTTGATCATGGAACTTTTGAGAAAGGGTCTGGACAAAGAGATCTTGGTGAAGCTATTGCATATACATCTATGGTTGTAATCACATTTCTTTGTTTTCATTAATATAAATATGTGCTCGGCCTGCTTCCTTTAAGTTTGTGTATTTTTCATGAACTTGCTTCTTTTGATATATCTATTATGAAGCTAATCATGGTAGAGTAGGAAGTATGTTTCGTTGTTGTTGCTAATTGTATTGTAGGACCTTCTGAAGAACTTGGAGATCAAGATCATCCTGGATCGAGCAAGGACAAATGTTGGTAAAGGTATTTACCTTTCTTTCTTCTTAATCCTTGAATAGTTTAGCTTCATGAAAAGGAATATCAGTGTCCACATTAGCACCTTTTTGTCTTGGTTATAGGGGTCTAGTATCCAATAGGAAATCCACTTGTCCATAGGGAGATTTTCCTGTAACAACAATTTCCAAAGAAACATCAAGTGACACGAGAGAGCCCTCTCTGAGTTGAGAAGGCTAGTGCCTCAACTCTAAATCTGGTTGAAACAATTACCTCCATAGTTTTTGTATTCAACCAGACAAAATTTACAGAGTGCTAACATTCTAGCGTCGTTTCCAGGGACAAAATTGAAAAATTTTCCCTGGGAAAGAATGACATGGTTGAGCTCTAAGGTCTGAGAGAAGTAGACACTTAGACCCATATTGGTTGTATTCCTTCTCTGGCGACTCCACAAATCAAAAAATCAGTTTGAAGGTGATTCCACTGGTAGAAGAATCTAGAAATTTAAATTTTCATTGGCGATTCCACTCTCAATGCAGAATCCAGCTAACAAAACATCAATGGCGACTCCACTCTCAATGAAAAATCCAGATCCCAAAACGTTATTGGCAACTCCAATCAAATTTCAAATGCAGTTCAGAGAATTCATTGGAAAATGATACCCCTTGGCAAAGGTATGAAAAATCATTATGGAAGAAAACAAGTTCTTAAAATGGGATTTTTTCCAAGTCATTTTACTATTTGTTATAAGACGCCTCTGGTCCTTTCTTGAAAATGATAAACAAGTTCTTCTTTACTTACTGCATGCAAATGATGACCATGACAATTAGGAAATTATATATCCCCCTCTTAAAGTTACACAAATGTCTCCTCAGTTTATCACTGGCCTTGATAAAAATATTCCATCTAAGCCATGTGATAACCATAACCAAGTTGATGAGACCCATGAATCCAAGACTGGTAGTTCACCTCCTATACTTGATCCAACATCCTCCAAGAATCATCATAAATAAAGACCCTTGAATCTACCTCAATTCCTTCATGATTTTCCTCCCGATTACTATAAGTACCTAGCTTTGTTTGATGGGGAACCTGATACCATCTCAGCTGAAAAACACATCCAAGGGTTTGAACATTTTATAGATTTGTTTGAGATCAACCATGATGATGTTTGTATGATGGAATTCTTTCAATATTCAAAAGGAGACACCAAAGACTAGTTTAAACATTTGTAGCCAGAGACAATTAGCTCATGGGAGGAATTGAAAGATGTATTTTTAAGGTTTTGGGGCAAGAAGAAATCTTTGGATCTACAACTTAGAGCATTCTATGCCTTAAAAAAGAAGAGCAATGAAACTGTTTCTATATTCAGTAGAAGGTTTTCCAATCTCTATCACAATTTGTCCAAACAAATTCAACCCACTGAAGCTCTTTCAATGCTCCGTTATGCAACTACTCTCCATCCAGATTCATCTTTCCTCATGATGGAAAGAAGACCTAAGTCATTACAACAAATGTTTAATGATGCTTAGGACATTCAACAAAACATCCAAGCATGTAAATAGATCCAAAATGAGGGACTGAATGCTCAAGAATGTGAAAGTGAATATGAGAATAAAAGGGTTTATTGGGATCTTGAGCATAGAATTGACAATATCATAGGTCCTCTTGAAGTTTCCAATGCCAATGATTCTGCAAAAAATTATATTCCACCTGCTAAAAGAGGTGTTGATCCATATCATGATAAGAAAAGGGCTGTTTTTTTTATGTATTCATTTGTAGACAGTGAAGATGAGTTTACAAATCAGTTTGTTGAATAACATGTTGATGTTCCCAGTTTGTTTTTGTTAGATGACATCACATATGTGGTTGATTTTCCTATATATGAAAAATATGAGGATGATTGTGATGTTGAAGACATTCTTTTTCAGAAGCATAGTGAGATAAACCAACCTACGTATCTCAGTTAAAAATAACAAAGTGTTGGATCAATTGAAGAGAATTATATACCTTTATGTTTTGTTGCATTTAAATTGTTGAGAGAAAATTCTGAGATCATGATTGAGACAAACAATTTTGTGATGATGCAAAATCACACTAAACCAATGAAACAAATTGACAAGATATTGCATCACTTTTCTCCAGTGTTTGATGTCCCTATTATTTTTTGTGTATAATATATTGTAAGTTCAAAAGTGCATCCATTGGTCGAAGATAAAGCCGAAAAAGAGCATGTTTAGAAATCCAAAGATATTCAAAAATGTTCCTATGACAACAATGAAGAAATTGGAGAAAGTTTGAAATTAGGTAAAAGGACCTTGCCATTGTGTTTTTCCTCTTTCGAACTATTAAAAAAAAATGTTTGTAATGTCTCAAGTTGGAAATCCTCCAAGCATGATGAGAGAAGTAAACTTCCAAGTGGAGATTATCTTCCATTATGTTTTTCGTCCTTTGAATGGTTGAAATCAAATCATGATGTAACAAAAGAAATAGGGATGTTTGTCTGCATTCACAGTAGCACTGCTTCACATGAGGAAAGTGTTGTCAGTAAGGAATACCAACAACACCCACATGCACTAAATAATCATGTAGTTGATTACTTGAAAGGATATTCCAGTTTGGAGTTACAACCTCTGCTTAACCACCAGATCAAAGAAGAAGCCAATCAAAAAATTGTTTTTAAAAGTCATTTTCCTTCTCATGAGACTAATGTAGATGTTCAACAATATTTCTAGCAAGACAAGGTATTTCAAAGTTGTCTTTCTTCCTTTGAAAATGACATAGTAATCCTATTTCTAGGTAGCCTAGTCATGGATAAAGATTTTGAAACTGCATCTATGGAGACTCCAAGTAGCGGAAAAACACTTGTGAAGGAAGCTTGCTATTTTGTATTGACCTCTGAAGAGGAAACATTCCCTCATTTGATTCATGATCCCAGGACATATTATATGGAGAAGGTTTACAATCAAAATCTAAAAATAATAGTGGATTGCAATGAAGCAATGAATGTATCAAATATGAGTCTTTTTACGCCAGATGATGTTCTCCAGCCATGGTTTCCTTATGACTCAAGAAATTCTTACTACCAAACTTCTTAACAAATCTATCAGTTTTTCAATAGAAGTCAACAAGTTGAATCACTTGTAAACAAAAATGCAGTGGAAGGAGTGAAACATGAAGATTATTTTGTGAATATTTTAGAAGATCCATTTTCAATCCTGATGGAGGAAATGAAAAATCCAAATGTTTTTAATTATTTGAGATTTGGATTTATGGATGAATTTTTGAATGAATTATCAGTAAGCAAGATTTGGAGCAAGCTTGTGCAAAGTAAACAAACAGTAGATAAAATATTTACATGGTTACATTGGAATTCCGACTTCACTTGACAGGAAGTCCTTTTCAATAGTTAGGGTAGGTAGGAGTGTACGATTAAGCTTGTTGGTCGAGCATTGTTTCAAATTTTCAGTAGTATGTACAATTGGATCCTAGTGGTATTTTTTTTCTACGTCAAGTTGAGAGCAGTTTGCAAAGTTTGGTTTTTAAATTTGGCATTCAGTCTCCAAGACGTAACAGGATACATGTAGGTGTTTTTAAAGAGGACCAATGAAGAAGGCACTAGGTCTATAGTTCTTTGCTACCACACAGGGAGGATAGCATCCCTAGTTGGAGCCTATGTTATCACCAGAACAATTACACTTGAAATCCGAGTTTCATATTTAGTGGGTGACTAAAGCGATGTAGAGACATGGTGAGATTTGGAGGTCTAGGTCATATGTGGCATCATGTGGATAAATATAGCGGGAGTTAAAAGGAGAGGATATGATAAACCTTGGATCTTGAAGCAGCCCAAATCAATGGTCGAGACCCATATCGAGCGGTGAAATATCACGGAATTTAATTATGCAAAGGTGGGTCAGGGAAAACTACTGTGATTTTATTCATGGACGCATGGCACCCTCAGAGGTACATTGGGGAAAAAAGAAGTCTACCTGAAACCATTTTCCCAAAATCCCTGATGTCACGTGGTCTAATATGTCAAATAAACAATTCATGTGGGGGAAGGTGAGAACTAGTCAAATCACCTCACATTACTCGCTCAGGTACTTCCCATTCAAAAATGTCAAGTGAGCATTGTCGGATAACTAACTCAAAGGCTCATCATTTGAAATAGATTGGTAAAGCATGGAAAACCAACATACCTGCAAGTAATCCTGTCAGTAATTCATGATTATAACTCAAGGACTATCGATCTTCAAATATGGGTGGCATTATTCTACTTTGGGAAATCGTCGTCTCATTCATAAGTGAAGTAGTCTCAAAATGGATCGATTTCCTTCTTTATGTAAAGTTAAGGAAATAAAAAAGTGTGGTCTCTGCAAAGTTGGAAGACATGGACAAATCCAATCAAACAGTATCCAATAAAATAGGGTTTTCAACTAACATGGCAAGCTTATCAATGAGTAAGAAAGAAAGGATGATTGCACAGATATTAGCAACCAAATTCCATAATGACCCTACGATAGATCCATAATCAGGGGTCACATTAAATCCTTTTATGAGGGACCTAATCATCAATGGACATGCAGATGAGCTCTACAAGTGAGCAATGAAGAAGAAGTGGAGAAAATGAAAGAAGACAAAAATCAAATCTGAGGCTGTCGAGAGCATTGAGGAAAATCAACTAGCTTGGCTGAGCACTTTAAAGGAGGAAATCACCAAGATGAAATGAATTCTCAGGTAAAATTGTGTATGTTCCAGCAAATTTTGGACATATGGCATTCGAAGGAAAAATCCCGAGATATGTCAGATCTATTCGTAACGATCCCTTTAAAGTAGGAGAACTGTCGTTATACATTACTCCTTTTTGTAACTGAGCTCTATTTTTAGAATTATGGGGAATTTTAATCGTTTTGAATTCCAAAAGTAACTCCTCAATATATATATAGCATCCCAAGGATATAAAAGGCATGAGAGGAAGGGGGGGCATGCCCTCCTTGGAGGTGGACTTTGTAAAATCATGGAGCTAAACTGAATATATGATGCAGAAGAAATTTTTTGAGTTGTTTATGAAAATATTCTAATTTGGTTGTGATATGAGTTATGTATTCTTTCATAGTGTGTGTTTCCTATGTCTTTAAATCTCCATTTGCAAGTTCCTCTTTTAAATTGGAGAGTTAAAAGTATGGAATTTGTCTGATTATGCTCTAGACTTAGCAATTTAAATTCATGTGATTTCTCTTCTCAACTATTTTAGAATTCATTTTAATATGCTCTGAAGCAATTATGTGTTTTCCCTTTTCCTCTTTTTCCATGAAAATTTCAATTTGAAAACTAAAACTGACTGCCTCACTTATCCTTTCTCCTCTAGATAAGTTCTAATTACCTGCTACTTCATTATTTATTTCTGACTCCATAGCCCAAATGTCACCCCTACTTCTTCAGCAACATCATAATACCCCCCAAAACAAACCAAACCTAGCCAACGATTTCCAAAGAAACATCAACTGACACAAGAGATCCCTCTCTGAGTTGAGCAGGCTAGTGCCTAAGATCTAAATATGGTTGAAACAATTACCTCTATCATTTATTTATTTAGCCAGACAAAATTTGCAGAGAGCTAACAGCCAGTATACTCCGATAGAGAAAGACTTTGATATCACATATTCTTTGACACTTGTAATCCCATTTTCAAGAACATACAGGACACCCAAAAGTCATCAACTAATGCCTACATAAGGCTCTAGAAAAACTAGAGAAATCTCATGGAAGAAATCAAGATGCATGTGTTGGTCCCTATTTATGAGGCAACATATGCCACTGAAAAAATTATTTAGGTGGAAAAATGCAACGAAAATAGCCAAGAAAGCATACAAATTCTGAATTAGACTGAAAAATAATATTTGGAGGCACACTCGTTAATACCTAGCCTACTCACTAGTAAAATCCAACACTTTGTCAAAAATGCATCAAACAAGTTACATCAATAAGTGTCCACCAATGTTTGTAGTGGAGAGTTAATTGTGGAGAAATTGCAATTGGGAAAGCTTGAGGATATTATGAAATATTATTCCCTCTCAGAATAATATCAGGAGTAGGGGTAGGGGTAGAGAAACTCATGATAATAAAATCCCATAATTGTACCCAAATGTCTCCTTTCTCTACTATCATTATGTTTTTTTTTTTCTGATTTGGAACATGAAGAGTCATTTTGTAAAATGGTTTGGGGTTCATAATTGGAATATTATCATGTAAATAGTCACCCCTCATTATAAAAGAGAGTATTTTCCATAAGAAATGGATTTTGGTTTCTGGATGTAGGGAGACAATACTTTTACTGCATGTGAATTTTAACCTAGAGGAATTTTTGGAGATTGTGGTGTTAATGTGTATGAATCTGACTATTCAATTTATGCATGTTTATTTTTGTGGTATGTTAACATCAATTTATGAACTACTTATGAATTTATGTTCTCATTTTAACAATCACCATGATATTTTAATTAAGTAAAACGACAGTGTGGTGTAGTTAATAAATCAATTACTTGATTCTAATTCTTTATTTGTTAAACACTCATGTTACTTGTATTATGAATTTCTTTCTGTAGGTAATATTAATATTCATTGTATTCATCCTTTTTATTTTTCTCCTAATCAAGATAGGATAGGATACAATAGAATAGAGAATACATCTTAGAACTATAATCATTCATATTAGTTTAGAATTAGTTAGTTAGGATTTTGATTCTTAATTCATCTGAGAAAATCTAGTTCTCAGATTCATATTTAGTTAACATATTAGTTTTATTGGAAACTAGGCCAAAATCTTATAGAAAACATTATCCCAAATGAGACTGGGTCTAATTGGAATCTATCATCGGGTGTTTTCCCTCATCTAATTGAACAGATCATCCTGACCCATCAACATAAATGGTGCTATAAGGAGGGCCACATAACTGAATGGATAAAAATAGAAACTCAAACCCTTCCCACTATATTATGGAATTAAACATTTCCTTGACAAGTGATTTCTACCCAATCTTCTCTGAGCACAGTTTCCTTCCTCCAAAGTACACTATCAATATTTCAGATCAGGTCAACACTCACTGCACTTCCTTGTTTGAAAACAAAGGTATTCCAACAAAGGATGAACACCTTCATTAACCAGTCACACAACCAGATCAATTATCAACACATCGATGTTTTGACATGGTAAAACCCCTACGGGGAAACATCCATGACCCCAACCAATGTGGCCACTTGGAGTAGTTTATCGATGCCAAAGAAAAAGATTACAAAGAGATTTTACAATAGATTTTCTCACAATCGATCATCGACAAATGACCCTCAATGCTCTTTAAATATATATCATGGACCAATCGTTTGTTAAGCCATGGATCAATGGTCGTTAAGATCGAAGAGAATATGAATTGTCTCATCACTCTATGTTGGGAACATATCATGACTATTAGATTTCGTAACTAAAAATGAATATTAATGCATACTAAATAAACACACTAAGAAACACACTTTTAACTATTGATACATTAGACCAAGTAGATCTTAACTAACTACTAAGTGTATAAATATCCTAACATCCTCCCTTAAGAAAAAATTCGGATATGATTGAACGATTTATAATAGTGACACAATAGGATAAGGAAGGATGAATTAGATTCTATCCCCCCTTAATGACAACTTCCTCAACTCCTAACATAGATCGAAGTTTGGGAAAATTTGCTTTTGTAAGAGACTTTGTGAAAATGTCTGCAACTTGATATTTTGTAGGGAAAAAGAGCACTTCAGTAACTTGATCATGAATGAGCTTTCTGATGAAGTTCATGTGTAGCTCAATGTGCTTGTTGTGCTGATGTTGAACTGGGTCTTTGGCAAGCTTGATGGCACTCTGATTGTCGCACCAAAGGCTGGTCAGATGTTGCTGCTAGAATCCAAAATCTGAAAGGATCTGTCGAAGCCACAAGGCTTTCTAAATTGCATTTATTGTTGCTTGGTACTCTACTTCTATTGAAGAAAATGAAATATCTTGTTGTTTCTTATAGGCCCAAGTGACAAGTCCTAAACCAAGGCTACAAACATAACTTGTAGTAGAGTTTTGATCATAAGGGTCGTCGACCCAATCTAAATCAGTGAAACCAACCAATAAAGGAGTCCCCCTTAAACTATAATGTATCCCAAATTGAACTATAGAACATACATAGAGAAGTATCCTTTTAGCTTATTTCCAATGGATTTCATGGGGTTTTTCATATACCGAGAAACAAGACCAACAACAAAGGAAATATCGGAACGATTATGAGTCAAGTATAAGAGGCTACAAACTAACTAACGGTACAGGGTGACATCAACTTCAGGAGAACTACATGTGGAAGTAAGCTTGAATCCAGACTGTAAAGGATCAGGGGTTGGTTTACAATCATCCATGTGAAAGAAACAAAGAAGGTCACAAGAAAACTTAGTGTTACAAGGGAAAAAACTCTCTATGGCCAAGGGTAAACCACAACAAACAGGTATGACTATAGAAATCAACTCAATTCCATTGTATGCGCTATAATCTAATGTGAAAGATAAGAAAGAGGCCTACCTCGATCCAACGTTTGATAATGTTCCACCATTGATCACTTCAACCCAAAGATTTATACCTGCAATAAGTTCTCAAAAAACAAGCATAGAAAATACACGGTGATAGTATAAAGGGGTTATCACATTAGATAACATAATCTATTAATAAAAATTACAAAGATGCCCATGGATAATAATCATATATTTTCATGATACCAATAGGATGGGAAAGGAGTATTTCTATTAATAATTGATCAGAAGAAGTGACAACATTACAAACTTCTGTGTCGCCGCGGTTCAAAACCAAGGAACCAATTTCCTTCCAACTGGGCCTCCACCACTTCAATCCTCCACCAAAGGCAAGCTTATAGGAGAGAGACAATGAGGTTATATCAAAAATAGGGAAAGAGCTTGGGGGTTGAACACTATGTTCAGACTTGAGGGACAAAGGGATGCAAACTTAATATGAAGTAATTTATCTTAGTGACTTTGCTCTCAAAGTTGAATGCTTTCTCCTCCTTTCCATAGTTTGGAATTTTGATTTTATAGTCTTCGAAATGCAATTGAAGGGCTGAGTTGGAACATTTCCAGTATGTGGGAGGCCAAGGATAAGAGATCTCCTGTCATGACATGGAAACCAAACTCCATTTTGTATTTTTTGGCACAAATCCTGATATACATGGGATGTAGTGGAGTAGCCTGCATATACACGTGTTGTATAGAAGATAGGGCGCGTATATGTGGAAAAATGTGTATTTTTGGCTCTGGATTCATCAAAAAGGGATGACAAGTCTGCATAGGGAAATGGAAAAACGCCCTCTATGAAAGATAGCAATGGTGGGGAAAATCTTGCTATAATATATGCCCCCTAATGTGTGAGATCATAAGAGTATCTGTGATGGCCGAAATACATTATAAATAACCCAGGAGTGGAGTGGTAGAGAACCATCTAGATGAACTCGATTGTTCATTACATTATGTAATGACTTTACATACATGGCTTCCATGAATACAATGCAGATCCATGTGGAAAATATACCAAACAAGTGTTTGTGGCCATGAATAAGCAAATACAAATGCGGTTATATGCCAAAATTTGTCATAGTCATGAACAAGGCCTAGTGAAACTAGTCTCAAAATCAATCTGAAGATATATGTATACCATGGAGTACAATCTGATCTCTCATGATTACTGAAGTCAAATAGGTGTTGGTCCAATGAAAGGGAAGAAACAGATCAGGAACGCTACGACCACATAGTGATGTCTTCAAGTCTTCTACACTATCCACCAAGGGTGCAAGTCTACATCATGTGAATAAAGGAGTTGAGGTCGAACATAATGAGACATCATTTGATTAC
>JZKD02S1671808.1:89359-108456 GCA_000966675.3 Picea glauca
TCTTCATATGAAGAAGCAAATACATCTTGAAATTCTTTGAAGAGTTCGGTGTAGATCAAAATTTCTTCTAGCGATCAATCCACACCTATATTTACATTCTCAATCTTGCTAGGGGTACGAGATATATTGATCGAGACGGTAGGAGAAATACTCACCATATTTCCTTCGACATAAATGTCATGCTTATCAAATGGAACTATGGCGTGACCGACTATCTCACTCAAGGTAGACTGAAAGTCATCTTGCTTGATTCTTTCAAGACTTGGGAGAAAATATGATCAATGATTCATATCAACCCAAGGTCTTTCAGAACCATTCATGGCTTCAAGGATGGCTTCATTTGAAGGAAAAGTCTCATCTAAGAAATCATGAGAAAAAGACAATGAGGTGTCCCATAGAGGCCTAAGAACATGATCCTCCTCGTCCGTCTATGAGGTAATATGATCGAGATCGATGGAAGAGTCAAGAACAACTTGATATGCAATCTCCACTATCGATAGTGGCATAGCCATGCCAGTATGAAACTGACCTTCACTCGATGAAGTCCAAGAAGGTAGGGTCCATGGATCACTAAGATAGGGAGTGAGGAAAGGAATGGAGCTCCCTGCTAAAGAAAGCCTACTAGACATGGCGTAAATGTAGTGAATCAGTGCCGAGAAGTCAAAGGTACTCATGAGGGAAGAATACATTCTGACGCTGATATTCTCTGTTGTCAGCTGAGAATTGTCGATCACAAGGATCAATGGTCCAACAGATGCATTAGGACTAGAGTACGCAAAGGATAACTGGTCAATAGTCACGATATCCCCTTGATGAGGAAAAGAAAGTGTAAGGAAGACAGACGATATGAAAATGACCATAACATAGGTTCAATTGCAACCTAGTAACAGGTTATAATCAAGAGGTGCATCAACTACCTCTACCTCCACTTCTACCATCTTCCCACCTAACTGGACCAGAAAGGTAGGGAGAATACCATGAGGGTAGAAGGAATGATCGTCAAATGAAGTCAACATGTTCGATGACTTGGAAAGGGTCGAAGAACCGAGATCTTTCCAACAGACCAAGGACATCATGCAGGTGGAAGCACCTTCATCAATGACTACTCATTTAATAGTATACTTGGAATACTCCACATGGATTCGGAAAGCCACATAGTAGGGTAAGAGAGGCTTCACATCTGTGACGTCAAACTTGATAAATTTCGAGACACTAGGTTCTAGAGAACTTAAGGCAGAGAGTAAGGCATTCCTATGTGATGGACACATCTGGAGTACCTTCAAATATGACATCACACAAGAGGTTGGGCCCATATCCTCAACGATAGAGTAGTTATGGGTGGCTCTAGAATTAGGGTTGTGAGTAGAGCGCTTGAGTACTCCTTTCAAAATACGAGGTGGTGGATTTGGTTTCTCAATCTATAGGTTCATCTCCGAAGGGGGAGGAGGATCTTCTAGACTAGTACTAGCTTTTGAAGAGCTATAATCTTGAGAGTGAGTGGCTATATCAATTTTTGCGTCGACGATATTGATACAAACACGATTTCCATCTTGCGATGGTGGGTTATGACTTCCATCGAGTGCATTTATGACATTCGAGGAGATCGAGGCTAAGTTTTGGTTGTGTGGGAATTGATTTGTCAACATAGTGGGCGTTATATTTAAAATCCTTGTAGCCTCCACGAGTTTGGGGCATAAATGTGTAAGGTGGTCATCGGTACAAAGTTTACAAGGAAACTTCACCTTGGGTTTCTCTTTCTTTCCCTCTCTAGCATTATCATTTTGCTTCCCATTATTATCTTTGTCCTTGGGCTTGTTACCATTCTTCCCACCCTTATGATTGTTTTGACCTTTCCTTTTATTCCCATCTGGTTGTTGGTCACCATTTGGATTTTTCGACGATTGCATGGAATGTACATCCACCAACTAGGTGGTTTTCGAGGATGCAGAGGAAGATGATCCTCTAGTAGAATTCGTCGTTGAGTCTATGGAATTTACATTGGTGGAACCTACAATGCCATCAGCACGAGGTCCAAGTTTTTTCATAGGATCATAATTTGACCGCAGTGCTTATGGAAGAAGGTGATATAACATACCAGACTAATCATATATTCTAATTTTTGGGCTCTAAAGATATCTTCTTCCCCATTGGAGACCCTGGAAGTAGAAACGTTCTTCGATATAGGAGGGTCAAAATATTTTAGGAACCATTCTAAGAGAAAGGTCAGGGGTATAGGAGTCTTAATAAACCTCCTCTATCTATGCCACTCTTGGATATGATCCAAGATGTGAGTGGCGGTGTCCTGGTGTAAAGTTGAAAAAAATTCGAGGCCAACATCATAACGAATGGGAAATTGAAAGTGGTTGAGAAAGGCCACCACCAACTGATTAAATGACCCATATGTCTCCCTAGGTATCTCAATATACCATTGTGAAGAAACTCCAATGAGAGTGCATTGAAACAATCGTAATCTAATAGAATCATGGTTCAGGGAATTAGATGAGCACCAAAGGTGAAAGGTAGTAACGTGTTCACCAGGGTCCTCTCCATTCTTACCCTCAAACTTTGGAATGTCTAAAGGAAGTTTTGTGGGGATGGGGGGCCATGTGGGATCATGACTCACCGGGTCATTCATTAACTTAGACAAGTCTAGTAGATTGAACGTGGCCAGAAAAGGGAGATGGGGTTGTATCATCTGGCCCCATCCTCCCGCAAAATATTGTGTGTTGGGAACTGTATTCCACCCAGGATTTTGGTAAGAACCAAATCCCTATCTGGAATTATAAGACACTCCTTCTGGATGATTTTTATAAGGTGGGTTGGGCATCATTCCAACAGGAATGTTCTGATAAGGATTATGAAAATTGCCCCCAGCCAGATTGGATTCGGGTTGGGGGTTTCCCAAAGTGTAATACTGACCTCCTCTAGGTGGGAACCTGGAGGATTGAAGTGGATTTTTCATGCAAAAAGTATTGGTCGGAATCAGCACCAAGGAGGTAAGGATATAGGGCGTAACTTGTTCGCCAGCTGGGTTGTTCCATCTAGTTAAAGAAGGATTAGACCTGGGGTTAAGAAAAGGGGAACTTCCTACATTAGGATTCATTTAGGGGATATGAGAACCACCAAATGGTAAAGGAGTGTAAGGAGGTGTAGTTACCCCAAGTCCAAGGCTAGTGTTAGGGCCAACAGCTGGGATGGCAGTCGAAAAATGCGATGTGAATTTAGGCATACCATAATAAAATGGATTAGAATCCATAGGGGTGGACTAAACATTGTAACTCGATGAGTAAATGAAACCCCTGAAATGGTTTGAGGAAATGGATGAATCATTATCCATAGGTCGATCCATAGTACCAGTATAAGCCTCTGGCACTGCAACTATAGTGGTTGTAGGAGTTGAAGGGGTGCCATTAACTATAATGGGTATGGGAGTCGAATAAATCCCAGTTTTCTGAAGACTAGACTCAATACTCATTCTTGTGGAACCACAAGTCTGAAAGGTGAGTGTGTGTGTACCACTTCTAAAAACTATACTCCTTTTAGAAGGCAAGAACCTGAAATCCGGTGGTAACTGTAACAACCGACGACACCAGCAGGGAAGCTGGTCTGACTCCACGAAGACTTATGACTGTGCAAAATAAAAATATATCCTAAGGCCAACTAGTAGTCAAATATCATGCCAAAAAGTCAAACGGCCAATATGCATGCAAATGGGCTAGGTGGTTGAGTGGCCTCCCTCACTAAAGAAGGTATGTCTCGTCCAAGAGGGACTTGAGACTCCCTGCTAAAGTTTGGAGGTAAAAAAATCAGTTATAGGGGCCCTCATGGGCTTAACAACCAGTCGGTCAGATCCCCTCGAAGAGGTAATCCTCCATAAAGGTTGTGTGTTGTTCGACCCCTATCTGACCCAAGGTACAAGAATAATAACCCCTACAAGTAAACTATGAGATACCTAAGTCAAGAAACTAATAAACCACTATATAATCGATGCACAAGCAAGAAGTCATAAGTCTATATCACCGTATGGGTAGGGTAACAAAGACTGAAACCTTGAAATCATCACCTCTCACAGAGGTATGGGTACCAGCAAGATCCCCAAATACTAATAAATCCACATAAATATCTCTGACGCTAGGTGAGTATCTAGGGGTTATCCCTTCAGCTAACTTCACGTGAACTCGTGATTAACTTTGGTGTGATCAGAGCCTCCTGATCTTACCAATTATACAATGGAATTCTCAACTCCCTATCTCAGACACATATGTTGATTTAATTTCCTTGGAGAAGTTTACTCACAAAATCCTATTCCAAGGCACTAAATCCTAGACTAGTTTGTGCACCCTAAAAATAAAATCGTGACTAACCAATTTTAGTTTAAAGCGTAAATTTTATTGTCTGTGATTACTCAAAAGGGTATGGAAGTGAAACTCACGATCTTATGACTCTGCAAGAAGATAAATATGAATATAATGCGAAGTCTATCTTTATCTTTTCAATGAATGATATGCTAATAAAAAAAGTGCAATTTTCAATTTCAAATTTTCAATTCAGAAGTAAAATGTAAAATGCAATATTTCGCTAAATGCACTAAGCTAATGATAAAGGTTCAAAGACAACAATGCTAACCAATGAAAAATGCCTATTTTTTTTGTATTTTCAATATATTAAAGAGAAAATGCATGGACTAAAAATCAACCTGATATATAAATTCTACTATGTATAAAGGAAATAACTCAAGCAAAATACCAAGCAACCAAGAAAACATCCTAGGGTTCAAGGAAAAATAAAAAATGAAAAACAATGAGAAAGACTATGCCCATAAATTCAACTCCCAAGAGGTTTCCTGACAACCCAGAGAAGCTCAATAGGCACTACAGAGACCTAAGAAGGCTCAACAAACATCAAATCCCACCCAGCAGTCACTAAACCAAGCAAACAAGCAAGGCAAAGTGCTATACATGATTGTTCAGGAGAAAAGTGTGCATATACACAGCTTGCAGTGAGGAAGCACACTTGTATACATGACTATCAAAGAAAAAGGAGAATACATGATTTAAAACAAGGCTAGGAAAGGGAAAAAAGGATGAAAACACAGACTCATAGTGAACAAAATCTCTCAAACAGTGATACGACAAGAAACACAATGGAAAAAGAGCAAGGCAAGAAGAAAAAATACTTCAACCCTTATAAGGAAGACCTCTCCCCAACAGAGTCACCAATTCTGTTAAGAGGGAAAAAACTCTCTATGGCCAAGGGTAAACCACAACAGATAGGTATGACTGCAAAAATCAACTCACTTCCATTGTATGATATATAAAATAATGTGCAAGATAAGAAAGAGGCCTACCTCGATCCAATGTTCGATGATGTTCCACCATTGAGCACTTGGACCCAAATATTTATACGTGCAATAAGTTCTCAACAAACAAGAAAGAAAGTACATGGTGATAGTATAAAGGGGTTAGCACATTAGATAAAATAATCCATTAATAAACATTACAAACATGCCCATGGATAATAATCATATATTTGCACGATACCAATAGGACGGGAAAGGAGTATTTTTTTTAATAATTTATCAACAGAAATGACAACATTACAGACTTCTATGATGGCATGGCTCGAAACCATGGAACCAATTTCCTTCCAACTAGGCCTCCACCACTTCAATCCAATACCAAAGGCAAGCTCATAGGAGAGAGACAATGAGGTTCTCTCAACAATAGGGAAATAGCTTGGGGGCTAAACATTGTGTTTAGACTTGAGGGACAAAGGGATGCAGACTCAATATGAAGTAATTTCTCCAAAATAACTTTTCTCTCAAAGTTGAATGCTTTCTCCTCCTTTCCACAGCTCAAAATTGTGCTTTTATAGTCTTTGAAATGCAAATGAAGGGCCGATTCGAAATTTTTCTAGTATGTGGAAGGCCATGGATCAGAGATCTCTTGTCATGGCATGGAAACCTAACTCCATTTTGTATTTTCTAGCACAAATCTCGATGTACGCGGGTTGTATTGCAGTAGCCTGCGTATATGCATGTTGTATAGAAGATAAGGCATGTATATGTGGAAAAATGTGTATTTTTGGCTCTGGATTCATAAAAAATGGATGAAAAGTTTGCATATGGAAATGGAAAAGGGCCCTTTTTACAAGATATCAATGGTGGGGCAAATCTTGCTATAACACTTAGACTGGAAAATAAAAATTCATTCATTGGTTTGCAAAACTTGGAGGCCAAGGAAATAGTGAAAAATACCTAAGTCTGACATTTCAAATTCCTTCTTAAGTTTGGTTTTCACATGGTTTAATTTTTTTGATCCACTACCAGTAAGGATAAGGTCATCAACATAAAGAAAAGGGATTATGAGATGGCTTCCTACTTTCTTGGTATAGAAATTAGGATCAAAATGGAATCTATAGAATCTAGTGTCAATAATAAAGTTGTCCATTTTGGCATACCAAGCTCGGGGAGCTTTATTAGGACCATAAATATATTTCTTAAGGTGACAAATAAGGCTAGAGTCATTCTGGACATAGCCAGAAGGTTGCTCCATGTAGATTTCTTCTTGCAAATCTATGTGCAAGAAGGTGGATTTAGCATCCATCTAATGGACCTCCCATTTATGTGAGGCAACAAGGGCAAGAACAAGGTGGATGGAATTCATTTTGGCTACATGGGAAAAGGTTTCATTATAGTTAATTCCTTCAACTTGGGAAAATCCTTTGGCAACTAACCAAGCTTTGTGTCTTTCAAAACTTCCATTTAATGCATACATAGTTTTGTAGACCCATTTACATCTAAAAAAATTTCTTCATTTTGGAAAAGGTACAAGATCCCAATCTATATGACCTGAAGCTTTTGCAAATGTCTTTGGATCATGAGTCTCTGAAACTTGAGCCAAAAGAGAAGAGTCTCGTTGGAACTTTGAACATTTCCAATGCCGATCTGAAGGATCACTGACAAGTTCGCTAGTTGATTCTCATGTTGAACAAACCCATCTAGGAAGCGGTGGAGTTGGTGTTGGTTTAGGTTCAAAGGACTCATCTAGAAGAAGGTGAGTAGGGGGGAGGTGGATTTTCATCCTCATTGTCATCATCTGAAGAAGAAACCAAAATAGGAATAGAAGAAGGAACAAACGTCAAAGATGGATCACAAGCCGAAGAAGGCATAATCATTGAATTAGGCTCATAGGCCAAGATATTTTCATCAAATTTAACATCTCTTATAATAATAACTTAATTACAATGTTTTTGAAGAAGTCTATAACAGTTGACATCTTCAGAATAACCAACAAATATACACTTCTCACTTTTAGGCTACAATGATTTCCTTTTCTCATCAAGAATGTGACCCCATGCTATACTGCCAAATACATGGAAGTGACATACATTTGATTTAATTTTAATCCAAGATTCTTCCAGTGTTATAATTTTAAGATCCTTTGTGGGAGTGCAAATTACTATGTAATTGCATAGTTGATTGCTTCCACCCAATACTTTAGACTTAATCCCTTATATTGGATCATACAATTATCCATTTCTTTTAATGTGTGGTTCTTTCTCTCAACAAAACCATTTTGATGTAGTGTATATGGAATAGTGTGTTGCATTTGGATGCCCTGTATAGTGCAGTAAATTGTAAAATTATTGTTCACATATTCACCTCCATTATCTATTCTTAACTTTTGAATTTGATGTCTAGATTGTTTTTCTACAAGAGCATTATAGGCCAAAAACTTGTCAAAAGCTTCGCTCTTAATTTTTAATAAGTAACCCCAAGTACATCTGGAAAATTCATCAATGAAAGTTAAAAAATACTTGCACCCATAAAAAGAAGGAGAAGAAAGTGGACCACAGAAATCACTGTGAACAAGCTGCAAAGGGCCTGAGGCATGCCAAGAGGCATGTTTGTCTAAACTATCCTGATGATGTTTCCAAGAACACAACCAACACAAACACCATCTCTACATGAAAAAAGAGGAATACGAGACACCATTTGTTGATTTCATAGTTGTTGCAATGAGCGATACTTTATATGACCAAACTGCTCATGCCAAAGTTTGCTCAAGTCATCGCTATGAGCAAAAAAAAAATTGAAAAAGATGATGAGCCAAATTTGTCAAACTTGTACAACCTGGTAATATCATTAGCGATTCTAGTTGCAAGAACATGCTTAGGATCTTTTAGATCCTTGATTACAACTTTCTGAGGTGAAAAATCTATGGTTTTACCTTCACCTAAATGAGTGATTTGATATACTGATAGAAGGTTACAAGAAATACTCGGAACATGTAATACATCATTGAAATGGTCGTTTTCTACTTGAAATGTTCTGGATCCTTCAACATTAAGAGATCTATCATCACCAACAAGTTTCTTCTTGGTGTTACATTCATTTAGAGTAGAAAATATGTCTCTATCCTTAGCCATATGATAAGATGCTCCAGAATCAATAAGCCATTCATCAGAGGAAAAAGTATAAGTTGTGTTGAAGGAGAAACCAGAAGTAGAAAGTGAATGTCCATGAGAAGAGGGGGAAGAATTAGAATCAATATTGATGTTGTGCTTCTTCATCATTTCTTCTAAATCTGCCATATTCTTGAAACATTTGGGCTCATCATGAACATCATTATCACAAAAGTTGAAATGTTTATCAGTCTTCTTACTTTATATTTTGCTTCTTTGTCACCATTAGGAGCGGAAGTTGTCTAAGTGAGTTTGGGACCCTTATATTGTTTGTTATTGTGGTAAGGATGTTACTTCTTGGGATTCTTGGGTTTGTCTTTCTGATGGACGAATAAGGATTTTTTGGAGGTACCTGCAGTGATGATCACTCCAAGTTGTACACGCTTATCTTTCTCTCTAATCAAAGCATCACAAAATTTATCAAGACTGGCTTTTTAATAAGCTATCCCTAGAGCCTTTTGCATGGCATAAAAGTTAGTTACAAACACAGAATATGCACTACCTAGCTTAGAAATAATAAGATAGACACAACAATCTTCTTCTATATTTATCTTAAATTCTTCACATAAAGTTCTGAGTGTTTTAAACTTAGATAGATAGTCTTCAATGCAATAAAAATCATTTGGACTTAAATTCAGTACTTGATTTTCTAACTGTTGTGCTCGAATAATATTGTGTTTACCAAAAACAGATTCAATCTTTTCCCAAGATTCTTTGGGTTGATCAATTGATTGAAGGAAGAACCTTAAATCAGGAGATATGGACATTTCGATTAGTCCACATGATTCGTCATTCCTATTATCCCATTTCACTTTCTTATCAACATCATTGGGTGTTGGTTCCTTTCCCAAGGTAATCAGGTACAAGCCTTTACTTCTTAATAAATCCTCCATATGGGATTTCCATTGGAAGTAGTTGATCCTGGTAAGCAAGAGATTACTTGTATAATCCATATTAAATATGAAGATAATATGGATTTAAAAACTAAAACTAATGATTTGGATGAAAATAGCTTGAAAAGTTAGGCGGCTTAAAAAAAATGGCACTGAAAACGAACTTCGGATGTGAGAGTTATGCCATTTAAAAAAAAGACATAAATGGTAACCAAAGGACCACGTGGTGGTGTAAGTTTCTTTATGAAGTGACCCACTTTTATAAAGAGAAGTGGGGATCACTTTTACAATGAAGTTACTTTATAAAGGAAAAGTTGCATGCAAAATAAATAACTCTGAAATAAAATATTAAAGATACTTATATTGATTCACTTTTAGACTTGAAGTGAAATACACTTTACAATTTTAGCATGAATGTTTTCAAAAAAAGTAACAAAAAGAGAGACTTGAACTCAAGATCTCTTACTTAATAAGGAAAATTTTAACCAAATGGTCTAGCAAAACTTATTGTATTGTTTAGCAAGAGGATTGAGGGTGTTGGTGTTGTTGTTGGAGAGAGTGCTAACAAAAACTCTTTTCACACAAGAAAACAATTTCGCTTCTCAATGACAACAAGGGTTAGATCTCGGTTAGCTTACCCGGAAGATGGACCTTTTCCTATCTATTTCTAATTTTTTGATATTGCAGAGGGACTGGGGGAAAGAGCATACACAGATATAAAAGAGTATCAACTTGGAAATAAATAATATAAAACAAAAATAATACTCTCAAAAAATTTGAAAAATGTGTATTCAAGCTTTATACCTCCGAATCTAACTGAAATGGCCATATCTTGGGAAAATGGAAACCTTTTCAAGTGTTTTATCACACTAAGTCGCCTTGGGTCTCTTAGTTTGTTTTTGTTAAAAAGAAAAATTAAAAAAAAAAACCTTAGATTCTTTTTTTCTCTTTAAAAGAAATTTCTCATGCATTAAATGTTATTTATGATAGGACCCCTTAGGATGACTAAAACTTTGACTCATAGCTCATGTGTTGATCCACAATTCAATTTTTGATCCTTAAACTCTTATGAGCTCATGGTCTATTCTTTATGTCCCCTCTCGCTATTCATCCCTAGGTTGATACCTCCCATGAACAGGATGATGTGACACACCTCTCTCCTCACTCATGACCTTGCATGCATACCTCATCATCCCCACTCACCTATCTAATCATTTTTTTTAATTTGTAGAGTGTTTCCCACTCAGTAGGCATTTTCGTAGTGCCTGTCACATTTATCATTCATCCACTCCAAGTCATGATTTCCATGACTGATACCTTAACCCTTATTTTCAGTGCTAGAAGTCGGTTGAAATGATTTCAAAAGATCTTGCATTTATGATCATTGGTAACGATTTCTAAATTTGAAAAGTTCAGTAGTGATGCACTGCGTAAGTTTTCTAGTTCAGATCAGATGATCACATGTCCACTAAATCCGATGTTGTGAGAGATTTCAGGGCTGAATTTTCCTCAATATCATCCTAAGATCATGCTGAGGAGCTCAATAGTTGTCGACTTCACAGGTATCCTGTACAACCTCCTTCGCATATTAATTTTCATAGAAGATTTGTGCTCGAGTTTTCGTTTTCTAAGCTTGCAGGGTAGTATGGGAGCCATATTTTCATTCATGTAAACATATTTGCTCGTATCCATAGTCTAATTATTGTTGTTAGTCATAACCTTTGAAAGTCACAAGCCTAAAATAGCCTATCCTCTATGTATGTGTTGCGCTACGTAGAGGCGCTGCTCAAACCTCTCTGATTATCCTTTTCTTCTTTTCATCCTGTACAAAGATTCATTTCGGAATTACTTCCTCATAGTATACACTCTGAAAACCCGTATAAGCCTGAAGGTCCATTTCTCATAGACAAGTTCATTTTCTAATCACTGTTAATTTACAGGGCCATCCTTGTGCATTTGAGAATTGAATTGAAGTTTTTTTCCCAATAGCATCCCTTATAGCCTGTTAAGAACCCTATTTTTGAGTCATGGAGACCCCTCAGTAGAAGAAATCACACAAAGGTGTCAATATAGCTCGAATAGAACCTGTGTACATGTGCCTTTTTGACACAAAACCCATGGCAAGGGAAATGTTTTGAAGAGCAGGATGCCTCTCTTTATGCCAAAACATGCAGAGAGGCCACTTAGAAGTAGCAAAACAATTTGCACTAAATTTTGATGGCAAGAAAACTAGAGTTGGATATTTGGAATTTGAGGTGACTGAAGCCTCCATCTCAGTTGCAACAGGGATCCCCATTTTAGGAGAAAATTGGTTCAAAGATATGGTATTGATTTCACCTTTTGTTAAAGATCTTTTCAAGCCTGAATACCAAGACAATGATTTATCTAAGAGTGTGCCAAGGAATCAGTTGATTGACTAGTTTGACAGAATGTTGAAAATCATACAAAGATATTTTAGTTGTGGAGGGAGATTTAACACCCTGTATCATTACCACATAAGGTTGTTGTTGCATTTTACTGGTAAGGTTCAGATGAATATTCCATATTACCTACTAAGAAGTACAGGTAAAATTGTAGATAGTGTGCAATCCAAATCCAAGGATTTGGAATCCAATCTTTTCCACTTTGGACTTATCAGGATGCTTGTCTCTGAAGAGTTGGGAAATAAAGAGATCTCTTGGGATAATTTTTTGGTCACTTATCACTTCAAGATAGACCCAACACCTACCCCCCAATCATAGATTGTAGACTCTTCATCACCTACCATTACTAAAATAGGGATCAACAAGAAGAGAAAGGGTAGAGACCCTATTTCATAGATCAATAAGAAGGTTAGGGAAGCTAAGGAGGAAGTCTGTCCTTCCCCATGTAGATATTTCTCACCACCACCTCCACTAGGGTTAGAAGAAGTTCCATCTTCTACCAAGGTGACATGAAAAGAAGGGAAGAATCTTCTCTTTCCCTCTCCTCCTCCAGCGTTTGAAATCAAAGGTAAAAGAACTTTCACTAGGGCATCAATTCCTAAGGGGGATTTCAAAGGATAGCCTTTACCATTTCCAAGATGAAGTAACCCAAAAGAATTTATAGGTGTTGGTTGAAGATGCCATTGAAGATGACAAACTAGTAGCTAAGGAGAGTACAACTAAAATGAAGAAGCCTACCAGTGCTAAGAAGAAGAAGTCTACCGAGTTAGTTCGAGACACTCTTTCCACCAGAAAGAGTGTGAGGCTAAGTGTTAAAATGACAAAGTAGTTGGTAGTGGTAAACCCCATTTTTTGGAGTTGTTCCTTCTTGGGAAGGTTAACTGATATGCACATACTAATTTTTTCCACCTATACAGGCTTCTATGTGTTTAGCTATATGAATTTTGGAAATTTTTGCTAAGTGCTAGCTTCACTCAGTGGTAAAAGCACCTAAGTAAATTGATTTTTCATAATGGAAGGAAAAAAAAATATCTACACACGTTCAGAAGTCAAAGACGTTGCATTTTTGGCATAGATACCCAAACCCTTATGCAGATGCAACATAGGTGGCACTGCGTAATATTTTACAGAACACAGAATTGTCATAAAAGAGCTACCCACAGGCGCTACCCATAGGCGTTGCGTAATATCTTACAGAGACCAGTTTCACACACAAGCACTACTCAATATTGCAATAGATGACAAATGTAGCCATAGATATGCAACACAAGGGTGCTACCCACAGGATCTACCTTCTCTCCTTGTTCCATTTTAGGGGACGCTACACAAAATTGCTACCCAAGGGAGTATCTAGCAAACACCAGAGATCTAGGAAGACTAAGCCAACAATTTTTGATAATTTAATGATGGAATAAATGATAGAAGTAGCAATTGGCATGCAGAGGACAACTACAATCTATAAAGGGACACATGGAAAAATAGAAGTTAAGCAACAAAAGTGGATCAAAGCAGTTAGAAGCATGATTGGGTTTAGTCACCAACACTTCCCTATTTTATAGCATAGGTTGTTATCTTAGTTGTTAAAATAAATAAATGTTTTGATAATTTTTAGGAAAAGAGGCCAGCTCGTACCTCTAGTTGTTGCTTCCCTTTCTTGTTATAAATAGATAGATGGGTTTCTTTAATAGGTTCAGATGGTAGAGCAAGGCGCCCAAGAAACTATAATATTTTTGATAAAGTGACTGTGATCTAGTATGTACTGGACTTAAGACTTTTTGACTAATATAAATCAACTCATATTTCAGACTATTTTCTTCTAATTCTAAATGTTCATATTTGAATGCTTCATATGGATGACTATGGTAATGATATGATGGATGTTTGATCATTTTATTTTCATGGTGTTTATTTAGCTCATTAGTTTCTAATTTCAAGAAGATATTGTTTTAAGAAACTTTCTTCCTTTGGGATTTTGTGGACCTGATGTTTGCAGTAGCTCTTACATTCCTCTCATTCAAGTCTTATTTCTATCTACATTTACTCCCAAACTACTAGTTGAAATTAGTCAAGACCTTATTTGTTGTTACATGTTAGCCTTGTTTCTGAGTGAGGATATTATCATTTTGAGTTTTTCCATTCGACCTTTCAAAAAAACACTCATACTTTCATATATCATCTGATGGGTACTGGGCTTACCTTCCTTGCAATCAGAGGGTGAATCCTAGTGCTAACATTTTTGGTGATGTTTCCAGGGAACTATTTGAATACTTTTCCCTGGGATAGAACAACAATGCTTACTATCTCTCAAGGTGCATTGGGACTTAGTATTTTAAAGATTGCATCTTCCACCTGGCAACTCCATTGATTCAGCTCTGGTGCCTAAAGCCATACATACAAGATCAAATCCACAGTTACCGTTGGTTCCACTTGAGGCTGACCCAGAGAATATAATCAAGAAGGGAAAATCTTCTAAAAAAGGCTTTTCTGCTACTACTACAAGTGCTTCTGGTCAGTTGCTTGATTCCACTCTTGATACTCCAATTGTTTTATCAAGTAAGCTTCCTTTATCTTCTGCTGAAGTATCTAAAAATCTAGATTTTGAAGAGTTTCATGTTGAATACTCTACCTTTGAAACTGAATTGAAAGAAGAAAACATTGATAAATTCTCCTCCCTTGATATTGAGAAGTGTTTCAGTCTTGATAGTTTTGAAGATTTCCCTACATTAGGTTTTTCTAAACCTCTCTCTATTAAAACTTTAGCTTCCAAAGAAGTAGGAACTTCATCTCCTTCTCAGACCTTACCATCCTCTTCCAAGACTCCACCTGTTGTTGTGAAGATTGAAATCTCCCCTTTATCATTTTCTCCTTCTCCTAATCTGCACACAGCTAGATCTCCTTCCCCTGCTTGTTCACGTAGAATCCAAAATCAAATGGAAATTGTTAACCCCCCTGCAAATAGGATGGATGCCATAGTAGCTGGAAGATATGATCATCTAGTATTTCCTCAACCAATGAATTATCTTCGCCCAAGAGATTATTTGAAATACATGCCCAAGTTTACTGGAGAAGAAGATATAACAAATGAGGAACATCTTGTTGCTTTCTATAGCTATGCAGAAAACCAAAATATTGAAAATGAAGATGTCTGGATGAGGGTTTTCGTCCAAAGCCTTTTTGGTGAAGCTAGGAAGTGGTTTAGGGGTCTGGCCCCTGGATCCATCATGGGTATTGAAGCTTTGGATGAGTCCTTCTTGAGGCACTGGGGTGACGAAAAGGATTTTCTGTATTATATCACTGAATTTGGATCTTTTAAAAGGAAAGAATGAGATATGTCTTTGACTTTTCTAAAACATTTAACAAAATGTACAAGAAGATCCCCGATGAGATCAAACCCACCGAAACCATGGAAAAAATCACTTATGCTAGTGCTTTTGACTCTGAGTTCTACCTTCTATTGAGAGAGAGAAGGTCACCTTCCTTAGTTTAGATGCAGGATGTTGCCTTAGAGGTAGAATCCAACATAATTCCTTCAGATAAGCTTAGGGGAAAATATGACAGAGATAGGAGGAAAAACAGAGATGAAGCTTCCACTTCTGACTCTCCTGTAGTTCATTCATAGGTAGATGAGTTGACCAAATTAGTAAAATCCATTTCTACTAAGATTGAGAAGTTAAAATTAGAAGGAATACATCCATATAGAAATGCTCATAACACTGAAAATAGAGGTAATTTTAGGAGTCCCAACAATGCTCCCCAAATCCTTCCTATAGATCCCAAAAATAGAGAGAGAGATGATCATAGGATTCAAGCTCCTTTTCAGAATAATCTGGTTGTTGATGAAGAAGAAGAGGAGGTAGAGGTTGATCCTAAGATCCACTGTTTAGGTGATTCATCCCCATCCCCACACTTAACTCAGTCCTCTTATGAGTAATCTTTAATGGGTATTCAAATCAATGAGTTAAGAAAGGGAGAAGAAATGAAGGAAAATGCTAGTATATATAATCTGATATCTAAGAAGAATGAAGAAAAAAGTGTTGCCCCTAATCAACATGTTCAGAAAGAAGATTCTTCCAAGACTGTGACAATAAGTAGCAAGAAAAAATATTCTCAAAACCCACAACTTCTGATCATAAATCCTCCTCCTGAAACAAAAGAGGTTTTGAAGCCTCCCCCCTCCTTCAGTTTTGAGAATGAGATCCAAAAAGTTAAGATCCCTGTACCATTTTTGGAATTGATAAAAAATGAATAGTTTAAAAAATATCTGACCAAAATGTTGCAGCCCGATGCCTCTCCTAATTCCACTGATTCAATAAATCTGGAATATGAAAAACCATCTATGATTTTAGGCTCTTTGATAGAAGACAAAGATGACTCATCCCCTCCCTTCTATACTTCTCTCAATATTCATGACAAGGTGTTGCATAATTGTCTTTTGGATTCAGGGGCCTCCCATAATCTTATGCCAAAATATGTTATGGATGAACTTGGATTGGAAATCACCAAAACCTATGATGACTTATATTCTTTCGACTCTAGGAAAGTAAAATGTCTAGCGGTCATTAAGGATATGGTTGTGACTCTATTTTAGCTACCCATGAAAAGTATACTTATGTATGTTGTGGTGGCTAATGTTCCTCCCAAGTTTGGCATGCTCTTATCAAGGTCTCGCATAAAAATACTTGGAGGAACCTTGCAGATGGATCTCTCATATGCAACTATCCCGGTGTTTGGTGGGGAGTATAGAATAATTTATAGAGAATCCCAGCTGTCTTACATTATTAGTGATGAAGAAAACCCTGCTAATCATCCTGTTTTTTCTCTTGATACCAATTTGGGGTCCAACATTTTGTAGCTCACTGATGCTTCTGAAACTCCTCTTGAAATAAGAAAAAAGTCTACTACCTTCTCTAAATAACCTCCTCTAACCAATTCTATTTGGAAGATGTTCTTTGATGGAGCCTCTTTTAAGGAAGGTGTTAGTGTTGGAGTGCTCTTTGTCTCACCAACTCAGGAAACCATATCTTTGTCATACAAACTAGAATTGGAAACTACCAACAATGTGGCAGAGTATGAAGCTCTTGTTTTTGGCTTGAGAGATGCAAAGGATATGAAGATTAAAAAATTGTCGGTATTTGGAGATGCTGAATTGATAGTCCATTAGACCAAAAATATTTGCTAAACTAAGCACCCTAGGCTTAGATCTTATAGAAATGAAGTATGGGACCTAGTGGAGAATTTTTTCTTTGAGTATGACATCTATTTTATTCCATGAGAAGAGAATTTTGTGGTTGATTCTTTGGCTGTATCAGCAAGAAATTTCAAGATACCCATTCCACCAAAACTCAAGTATGATGTAGAAGTCAAATACAGGCCTTCTATACTGGACAATGTCAAATATTGGAAGGTGTTTGAGGATGATTTAGAACTTAAAAAATTTCTTAAGTCTGTTGATGAATTTGTTGCATTACACATTGATTAGGATATTGATTATGAAATTACTCCACATGCTCATGTTTTCCTTAACAGAATTGCTAATCATCATATTGTGCAGCTACCTAGCAACCATATTCCAAAAGGACTTGTTCCTTTGGAAAAATTATTTCATGAAAATGATGTGGATGTAAAAGGGAAAGTGTCTACTAACGATGTTGATATAACTGAGTGCAATTTGGGAATAGAGAAGGATACAAAATATGTCAATTTGTCATTCAACCTATCAAGAGAGCAGAGGGATGAATATGTCAAATTGTTGAAGGCGTTTGCTGATGTATTTGCATGGACTTACAAAGATCTCTGAACTTATGACACAAACATTATAGAGCACAAGATTCCATTAAAAGAAGATACTAAGACCTTCAGGCAAAAGTTGAGGCAAATCAATTTGATGTTACTGTCTGTCATGGAGAAGGAGGTAAAAAATATTTTAGATGAAAAAATTATTGTTCCTTTGAGATATTCTGAATGGGTGGATAATTTGGTCCTCGTGAGGAAAAAGAATGGAGAAATCAAACTCTGTGTCGATTTCTGGAATCTGAAAAGAAGATCTAAAAAGGATAATTACCCTTTTCCCAAGATGGAGCATATATTACAGAGGGTGACAGGTGTATCCCAGATGTCTATGGTTGATGGTTTTTCTGGCTACAACCAATTTTTTTTTTTTTCCATAGGATAGAGAGAAGACGTCTTTTACCACTCCTTGGGGTACATTCATGGACACCAAGATGCCCTTTGGTTTGATGAATGTGAGGGTGACCTTTCAGTGAGCTATGGAAATAACATTTATTAGAGAGAAGGACAAGTTTGTTTTTATCTACTTGGATGATGTAACCATGTTATCTCAATCTAATGAAGAGCATTGTCATCATTTAAGAAAGGTTTTCTTAAAATGCAGAAAATTTGGCCTCTCTTTGAATCCGAAAAATTCATTGTTTTCCATGAAAGAAGGAAAATTGTTGGGGCATATCGTGTCATCTGAAGGAGTGAGGATTTATTCCAACATGGTTGAATCCATACTAACCTTAGCACTACCTAGATCTAAAAAGGAGGTTCAATCTTTTCTAGGAAAGGTTAATTTCTTGAGAAGTTTTGTGTCAAATTTTGTTGAGTTTCTTAAGTATATCACAACCATGTTGAGGAAATATAATGAAGTAAAGTGGAATTTTGAGGCTCATAGTTCTTTTGATCAAATAAAGAAAGCTTTGATGGAATCCCTGGTCCTAGTCAGCTCAGACTACTCCAAGGACTTTCTTGTTTTTTCTTTTGCCTCTTTTGATACAGTAGCAACAATTTTGTTGTCGAAGAACTCTGAAGGCTTAGAGCATCCCATTGCCTTTTTCATCCGGGCTTTGAGAGATGCATAATTGAAATATGGAATTATGTATAAGAAAGCCTATGCACTAGTTAAAGATCTTAAGTCCTTCATATTTTATGTGTTGCATTCAAGAGTTATTACTTATGTTCCATCAATTGTTGTAAAAGAAATTCTTATTTAGCCTGATATTGATGGAAAACACAAAAAATGGATTGCTAATATCCTTGAATTTGATTTAGAAATCAGACCTACCAAATTGGTCAAGGGCCAGGGTTTAGCCAAGTTGTTGGTTGAATCAAAGAAAAAGACTGAATTAAACAACAGAGGTGCTCAAGCCAGCCCTGCATTGGCAAATTGTAGTTGGTACAAGGACATTATATTTTTCTTGTAGAATCTACAACCTCCAAGTGGTATGGAAAAGAACAAGGGGAGAGAATTAAAACTCAAATCGATAAAGTATTTCTTGGTTGATCAAATTTTGTATTGGAAGGATCCATTGGGAGT
>JZKD02S1671808.1:108466-123253 GCA_000966675.3 Picea glauca
AAACAACATCATAGACTCTGTCCTCCAACATTGTGACTGAGACCAAGTTTTTCTTCAGACCTGGAACATGCATAACATTTTTCAATTGAAATGGTTTACCTGAATCCCTCTGAAAGGTAATGGTACTAATACCAGTTGCACTGTATCATCCATCGTCGCCCATCTCTATATGTATTCTAAGATATTTCTCCTCCAAGTCAATGAAAGAATGTTTATCTCCCGTTATGTGGAAGGAAGTGCCACTATCCAAATAACACACCGATCCCGATGCACTTGAAGCCATGCATGCGATCAATGTGAAGTCAAGCTCAAATTGTGAGACAAGAGCCTCACCAGTTGCAGCTCCAACAACTGTCTTGTTCTTTTTCTTCTGCGGACAGTTAGTAGCGAGATGCCCACGTTCGTGAAAATGAAAACACTTCACTTTGGACAAATCCAGCTTCTTGACTTTAGACTCAGAATTTGATTGTAATTTCTTCCCTTTCCCTTTCCTTACCTTGCTAGTTAAAGAACAATCCTCTTCATCATCATGCCTTGATGAAGATCCATCTCTGGTGTTCTTCCTAAACTCCTCTTGCACTAGATCCAACCATAGTCGTTCCCAATCCGACAATTTTTCCCTTCCATTGATAGAGTATTGATAATTGTGCCAACTCTTGGGAAGCCCTAGGAGGGCCAAGCTCACCAAATCATCAACAATGACTGTTATTCCCACACTTCCAAGCTCATCCCGAAATTGGACAAAGTTCGTGAAATATTTTAGAATACTGTCACCTTTCTCCATATTGATCTTCCTAAGTTTATCTTTGAGCACCAATTTCCTATGGTCGTTGATATTTTGGAACAGATCTGTCAAAACCTTTCACATTGCATATCGTGTGGTTTTCCCATGGAGACTTGAGACAATGTGTTCATGTACTCCCTCCAACATAATCCTCCTCACCTTCACCACTTTCTTTTTCCATGCATCAAGATTTGCAGTATCTGTCGTATCTGGCTTAGGAACATCTGCATCAATGTAACCCTTCAAGCCATTGTCTTCGAGCACTGCCTCCTTCTTGTCCTTCCAATAAATGTAGTTAGATCTACCCTCAAGTGCATACTCCAATCTGAAGCCATTGAAAGACATTTCGATCTTGAATCACCTATCGCACCAAGAAAATCTTGCAAAATCAAATGTTATCCAACCCAAAACTCAACTCCTGCACTTTCCTCTTGCCTTGGGAGGTTCACACCCCACCTGAGAGAAACCTGAGGGAAGTTCGCACATTTCCTATGTGTAGCCTGCGAAATTTCCTGGGAATTTTGCACCCTACTCCATTGTAGCTTGTGAGAATGATCAAGAAGTTTGCACCCTGCTCCATTGTTAGGGTGAGGGAAGTTCGCACCCTGCTAGTGTATTTTCCTACGAGAATTCCAATGAAGTTCACACCCTGCCTTTGTCTAGGGTGCGAGAATTACTGTTCTTGAAAACAATGAAATTTTTCAGTACTAGAGTTTACACCCGGCTAGAGGTGGGACCTGCGAGAATTAAATTATGTTCGCACCTCACTTCCATGACTCCGTGGCCTCCATGGCTCTAATACCATGTAGAAATTTTGATACAAATTAATGCATTCTTGCGATTCTCCTGATCTAACAATTTATGCCACTTGTTAAATACAAAATCACTTCTACCATTATTATTTCGGAAGCAATTAAACCACAATCACAACCACAATGCACAAAGTGAAATATCAATAACACACAACGCATAATTTTTACCGAGAAAGTGTAAAGTTAAAAACACCACTTTCATATATTATGTATATCATGAATCATGAACAATCTCATACAAAACTCTAATCCAAGAGCTCTCAGTACAATACAATCATCTCACACTTTCATACACAAATTAGCAAATACATGTGCCAATTCCTGTGTCTAGACAACCTACCTCCTCTGCACAATCTCTGCAATTTGAATTCTCACAATGAATCAAATGAATACAATTTCCTAGTTTGCACATGCTCAAAAGCATATTCAATGCATGTGTGAACAAATCACAACTGGTAGCCAATTGTCCCTTTCACCTGTTATCTCAACTAGATCTCCATTGGAACTGCATGCATGTAGTTAACCATGACGAATCTTCAGTTGCATGTGAGTTAACCGATTAACTGAACTCTCACTAGTGCATGTTTAGTTACAACTAGTACAACTGATCTTAACTCACTTAACTACACTTATAATTCTGTTACAATTACAAATCACTCAGTTATGAATGAGATAATAGATTAATATTTATTGTCTAATTTAATTAAGGGAAAAGTAAATTAGGCACATGTTTCTTGTTGACTTTTCAACACTTTGGTCGCATCACCTAGTCTACAGAGTTGGGTAGGATCATCTCCCAAATCTGGTCCCTCTGATGGCAGGGGCACAGTGAAAACTGCGCTGTTGGATTGAAGGGCATGTTGTACTCATCTCATCTCTGTCGTGATTCTTTCATACAAGGATTCTTTCTTGGCTTCTCTATTCTGCAAAATGTCCTGAGAAGTCTCTGATATGACTATGATGATGAAGTCAAAGTTTTATACCATGAGTACAATTTGAAGCTTCATCTTGATTGCTTTGTGTTTTCTTTGCGATGTAGGTTTCATGGGGGAAGCCCTTATTTTATTCAAGGGATCAACCTCATCAACAGGATCCCCAGGTGGTGTTACATCACCTTGCTCCTGTTGATCATATTTTCCATTGGTCTCTTCTCTATATACTTCATCATCACCTCCTCATCCAGGTGATAGTGAAGCAGTTGCATCTGGTGCACTACTTAGGTTTTGTACTTCTTCGATCTTTTTCCTTCTGCTAGTTCCAAGTGTGTCATGAGTGGCCTCTGAGATGCCAATTAGTTTGAGATCAGACATTTCTATAGGGTCAGTAGGGATAAGGAGGTCTACTGACCAGTCCTTAGTTATCTCCTTGAGGTCCTCCTCTGTGAGCTTATAGTATGACTGAAGCTCTTCTTTATGCTCGTCTGCACACATGGTGATATAAATGAAGTGTTTATCTATGCAGAACTTCATGAGGGATTTGAACCATTATAGGGTTTCTAGAGTCATGCAAGGGACAACCCCGATAGCCCTCTTCAACTGGAGATAGTACATGTGGAATACTGTGTTCGAATGCCACTATTTTCCCATATCACTTCAGTACCAGAGCGTAGTGAACTTCATAGCGAGCGGTTCAAATGGCTCAATGTCTAGGAAGGTCACACCTTCCGACATCTCCCAAGTAGTAAATGCTATGAGGATCAAGAGCCAGCTAAAGTGGAACTCATAGCCTTGATCCTAAGATTCACTGAAATCCAATTCTAGTTGGTTGACTAGGTACTTATCCCAATTCATTTGGAGTCCTTCTACATATTTCCTGGTGAGGTCAACAATGAATCTTGTGAGATGTGTAGGTTTGTTCTTTCTCACGAGCTTTCCCGTGATCAGCTGGCAGGCCAGGTGCAATGCACCATTCTTTATGGAAGCTAACTTGTAGCCTCACGTCCCCTTTCCCACATTTCCATATGTGTCTTTAATCCTCTCTGCCAATGCGCTATTTGTAGCCTTCCCTAGGTAGAAGTCTTATGGGTCAGGTCCCTACGTGCTCAATCCTGTGATCCTATGGATCAACATCAGATCGACTCTAATGCCTTTATCTAGCCATAGATAAATGGCATGGTAACATGATAGCAGGAGCTTAACACATGTGTTAACCCCCTGGTGGCATCAAAAGTGTGGAATATTCATCAAATTCAAGAGGGTGGACTGTGTGAGTTTCATATTCCATGGTCGAGGGATTATTTTTGAGTTCTTCCCCTTCATCCTGGTCAAATACTTGTAAGGAGTGAGCATGTTGTAGTTCTTGCGGTACCCTAGATTGAAGTCACTGAATTTTAATGTTGTGATGTTATCTTATTGCATTCTAGCTACATGTATCCCCTTCGCGAGGTACGCAGTAACCATGGTGTAATCAAAGTTTCTTGGGACACTATCACAAGTCACCGCACTAGGCAAAGGCAGGATGTAGTCAGGCATGATAGTCAGGATTAACTTCGCATTTTCCAAGTCATCTCGATGCTTGGTTATTTTCTCTGCTCCAAGTCGGGATGGTCTGGATCCGTGACTAGTCGACGGGGAGGCTTTCACTCCTCTCGTCGATGAGGCTTGAGCTCCGACAGAAATCACCTTCTTAGCCATAAGGTCAATTAGAATTTCTTCCATGAATTTCTCTGTGGTGTTGAGATCATCCGACATGCATTCTTAGATTGGATAACTCATGTGGGTGAATGAGTGCTCAAAGAAATAAACATAGTGTGGTAGTAATGAATTGGCTAGGATACAATTCGCAAAAGTGTTTTCGGTGCAATAGCCGACGCAATAAGTATACATCGGCGTAACGGATCTCTCCAACAGATGAGAGGCCTTCATTAATGTGATTTTGTCCATTGTGGAATGGTCCCAATGGTCTGATGGAAAGCTTTTCAGTCGTAATTGTTGTTATAATCATTTGGAGGTGTCGGTCTAATGGTCATAATGCCTCCAATGGTTATATTGCTTTGCCATGGTGAAGTGCCATGTTGCACTATTATGATATCTCGACAAAGTTCCAATTTTGGAAATATTCCTTTTGCGAAGTCCCCTCTGGAACATTCTACAACTTTTCTATATTTTCTCTCTTCTTACTAAGATTTCTATCCTTCTTTCCTATGATATTCATCTCGGTATTCCTCTTTCCATTCTGATTATTATCTCCTTCTAGCATAGAAACTTCATGTTGTTGATGGTCTTTCGTAGGGTTCAAGGCCAATACTTCTTCTCTGTCTGGGGTAGGTTCTCTACTCTTCTGCGAGTCTTCTTGTGTTCTTTCAACTTTGACATCCAAGTTTCTTGTTCTGAACAACTTTGATATGTTCTCCTATTCTTCAATCAAGTGCGCTATCCTCCTAACAAAGAAATCGTTTAATTCTTTCTTCTTTTGTTCTAAGAATTTCTCTTCTTTTCTTCTGGCCTGATCTTTCTCAATCCAAGTTTTTCTTAGTAATATAGAAAATGGGGCACTGCTCTCAATAAATTTAACAACCTTAAAATTTTCCTCTGTCGAAGTTCCATGATCCCTCATAGATATCTAGGTGAGTCTTCCACATAGGGTTATCAACTTTCCTCTAAATAATCGTATTCCTACTAATGAAGGAATCATAGCAGGCTTTCCTAAAATTTCCCAAGTTCTTTCTATCATGATATTCATATATGTTTCTTCATCCAGAACACAGTCAATGTCGAAGTCTCCTATTCTTGTTTCTATGCATTCTTTTTCTTTGAATATCTCTGATAAGTTGATATTTCTGTGATCATTCAGGGTTTCTTTCATTTGTAGCGATACATTCTCTGATTCTTTCTAGGGTTCTTCCATGGTATTAGTTTCTTGATCTTCCTCAGGGTTTTCTTGTCTCATATTCATTCTTTCAACCTTAGCAATCATTCTAGGTAAATCCAAAACTTCATGGTCCATAGATTGACAAAAAAGACAATTAGGTCTTTTACTAGGGAATTCCTTAGCAAGATGTCCCTATCTTCTAAAACTATAGCAAATATTCGATCCTCTCTTTCTTTTGAACGATACCCAACCTTTCCTATACTGCACACTAGGGTCATAGTAACTAACCTGCAATTTTTTTTTTCTAGGATCCTGCATCCATTTGTTAGTCCAAACATTATTTATATGCATAGGAATAACATATATTTCATTATTTCTATCAGATCCACTCATATCAAATCTTCTTTCATCTAGCTATGCCCTAGTTTTCAGGCTAGGACAAAATTTATCAAACATACCTAGATCCATACTTTTGAAATAAAAATTTCCACTGATCTTACCTTTTCAATCAAAACTTTTCACAGTTCTTATCTCTATCAGAGCACAAAGCTTCAAGATCTTACCTATTTTCTTCATGTCTAACTTTTCTTCTTAGCATAGAGCTTCACAAGTCAAGTAGAATACTACGCACTAAAGCAATAGATATACACACAAAGATTTTTTTCCTTTAGTTCCTAACGATCATAGTTTCAGGTCCCAACAATAGAACCATTTATTGGCACAGGGGTAGACCCAGGGTTCAACACTCAAGAGCACACCAAAAAGACCCTAACTACCAACACTTTCGACAACACTTGCGAAGCAGATGAAGTCTCACCCAAGGTAGAGGCAGGGGTTGTTGCAGGAATTAGATGTTTGCAACCTTATTTGGGACATCAATCTGTGATTAAAACACCTTAACAAAGAACTTAACCATTATAGTTCACAGTATTCACTTCGCAGAGAAAACTCTAATTACATAGAAGTGCAGTATTCAACCATATCTAACATATACAAACACTTAGCATAATGGAATAGATCACATATAGAATTTATTCAAATAACTAAGATACTATATCAAATGCATCTAAACATACATTACTGCATTAATCATATGAAAAATAAACAATCACAATGCATAAAACAACCATAACGCAACATATACGTGGTTCACCCCCAACCTGGGGCTATGTCCACCAACTCTTCTTCTCTTTTATTATCTTTTGTCAATCTTCTACATGCACAGAGCCACAAGATCCTACTCCGCATAGGACAGGAGATCTACGTGCACTTCGCTAGATCCTCCATCCCCGAGCTAGGTTACAACACAAAGATTCTACTCAATATCTTACAATCACTTGCACGTAGCCTTGTAAGTCTCACACAAAATGCACAAAGCATGTACAATTATCAATGAAACTTAGCACTTGGTATCACACACTTGCACACTTGCACTTAGCATCACATACACCTCCTACTTACAACTCCTAGCTTTCTATTTATACATTACAAAGTGGGCCTAAACATGGGTAAAACCCATGGGCCAACATCCTCATACCTGTTACATAATCCCAAAACCAAAAAATCCCTAAACAAGGGGCCAAGATCCCTCGATCTCTATTTCGACTTACGCTCCACCTTCAACAGCTTGTCGAAGTCCAAAAATAGGTCAAACATGACCAAGGATACTCAAAACTTGGTCAAGGGCCAACACACCTGTCTCCACTCATCGTGCTCCTGAACTATCACCATCTCATCTTCATCCCCCACCCTCTCATATCCTTCCATGTGTCTCATACTCCCTATCACCTCCACCTTAGCTGGTCATTCCCACCTCATTTAACCACCAGATATGTCCTCCTTCCCCCACGTCACTTTCTTGTGCCACATCACCCCTTCTCCTTTACACCTAAGTTCCCACACATACCTAGTAGACTATCAATCTCTCCCATCACCTCAACCTCATCAGTTGCATCTGTGTCTACCAACTGGATCCCTCTACTAAAGTCTGACAAAGCAGCAAATGGCCAAAGAGGGGCCACCATGTCTTCCAGGTGTCAAGTTTGACTTGGGTTGTTTTGATCCCGATGTAGAAGTTATGAAGCAGGGGAGGTAGTTGGAATGTCATCTTCCCCCATGAATGAAGAAGTCATAATGGTCTGACCCTGAAGGAAAGAAATCAACTCAGGTAATTTGAAATCACGTGCGCAAAGAGAATGCTTGCCCATTCTGACAGAGCAGAGCTCAGAGGGAATGGTAGAGCATATATCACGTCTGACAGAGAAGGGTGTGTGAAGAGAAGACCTGTAGGTGTAGTAAAACTGAGAAATGAAGCACCATGGAAGCTCGAGAATTCCTCTATTGAGGATGGAGAAATATTTCTGAGTATATAGGAGTCTTTCTCATATTTTGTAATGTTTGATGGTAAAGCTACGCTCCCAATTGTAAATTTTTGTTGAGGCCTCTGGTTCTTTGGCTGTGTATCATCACTTGAGACTTCTTGTTTAATGGAAGTCAGTTTCTTTTTCATTGATTTTTCAAATGATTCTAAAAGCTCAGGCATAGATGATCCGATCGAGTTGTTGTGATAGTGATGTAATGTAGGTTTGATTGTAGTTTCTTTTCCAACGTTTTCAGTTTCTTGAAGTTATTAGATACAAGAGGATCTTGCATCTAAACATTTTCCTCTAGAGGATGCTGGAAGACCAGATGTCCATAGAAGACCTTCATGTTTTCCTCATGTTCTTCCACCCGCTCACCACTATACAAAGTCACTGACTAAAGTTAGATCAAGACATTGCTTGCCTATGCATACCTACCCAGTTTTCTGAGTTAGAGCAATATAGTCTCGATTTTGCATCCACTAGACCTCATTAAAATTTAACCACTGTGACATAAAACTATGATGGGTATCAAGCTTACCTCTGCTGTAATCCAGAGGTGACTTATGGTGCTAACAATTGGTGCATGGGAATTGTGGTCTTCATGAAATTAATGTCTTTCTTCCTTTCAGATATTTTAATATGTGCAACCAACACCTGCACCTTCTAAAGATTTGGATCCATAAAAAAGTAATGTCCACATGTTAGGATCCCCTTTATTTCTTACAAAATTTGATTTTAATTTTTCATATTTTTTTTTGTTTTGGTGTGGTTAGTACAGTTAACCAAGATTTCTAGTCTATTGTTAGAAACTATGTTAGGCTATACATTAAAAGAACTATTAAAATAAAATATAATACTAATAATATTAACACCGTCAAGTTATCAAATTAAACCACTTAATCCATTAATTAACTAAATCACTATTAAATACCTATTTTTGGGAAAAATCTCCTCAAACCTAGGGTTTCACTTAGCCGACCTTAGTTTTCCACCCTCCTCATCATTATTTATTTAGGGTTCCTCTCTTATTTTTCCTCAGGCTTTTTTGTCCTGAAGATGGATCCTATTGTGGATCCGAAACGTCAACAAGCTCTCAAAAGAACTGTGGTTCTTCCGACATTTTCTGAACAAATCTCTCACCACAGAAACCTAAATGATCATGATCTATTATTTTATATTTGGACTAAAAAATATGGGTGCAATGAATGATTCCATATTGTGTGTTAGATTCTGCAAGAGATAATGTTTTAGCTATAAAATTCCCAAAAAATGTCTCATATGAATAATTACCCAAAATTGAGTTGTTAAACATTACCAGTGGATTTGGGTCATTCAGGTCAGTAACAACATGTTTCATATACCTATCCCTATCAATATTTGTTTGATTCATTTTATCATTATAAGAGATCCATAAATGAGACCAGTTGGTAGAAAAGTATCCATTCAACATAGCTAGCCAATCCTGACTTAAAAGCATGCCATAGTTGTCATGTATGTCTACTACTATTATATCAATGGTTTGATTAACTTTAAGATTAGAAGACATCCTAATCAATACATTTCTTAATTACCCAATAAATTTTACTCTAGTTTTGTCTAACTGAATAATCTGGATGTCACATGGTTCAAGTTTGACAATAAACTTCTGACATATCTTGAGGGGCATGACATTAGATGAGGCTTCTCAGTCTACCATATAGTTATGAACATTCCTATTAAATATTTCAAAAGTAACGAGGAAAGGCAGGGTGGTATATTTGGATCTTTGTCCGGTTAGGGATGCATTTGTCGCTATTTGACTCTTAGATGGAGTGTTATTGTTAGAAGATATTTCCTTGGTTTTTCCCTTCTTTGTTCCATCATTAATTTCTTTCGAGTCAGTGGGCATTTTCCCTTGAAGAGGTTTAATAAAAATTACTTGAATTTGTGGAATTCTCATAAGATCAAACAGGAAAATGTTGGCTTTGGTCTTCTTCAAATCTTCTAGGAAATCATATTCCAACATTTCCAGGGTTATAGATGAAGCATTGGGTTTTGGTATTTTATTAGTAATTTTAGGGTTGGAATATGTGGTCTTGGAGGGATTGGGAGTAGTGTTGGTTAGAGAAGATGATTGTTTGGTAATGGGAATTGTAGGAGAAGTAGGATTAACAGTACTGGGGGTGTCATCAAAATCATTCTTACTAGCACTCTTTGAAGTAATATCATTTTGTGGCATTTGTACCTCTTCAACTTCTTCTTCATCCCCACCATAAGAAATAGCCCAAAATGAATTTAATTGTTTATCTTCAGGATCTTGAGATTCGTGAGGTTGTTCTTGTTTTTCTTGAATTTCTTCTCCTTCATCAACTTCAATCATATTCCCTGTTTCCCAAGTTTGGAGAGCCTGGAAAATATCTTCCATGTTAATGCCTTCTATATGAGAAGGGGTAATTTTGTTGGTTTTTGAAGTGTTTTTATATTTCTTGGGGGGGAACCTAAATAATTATTTCTTCCTAGAGGATCCTTCTCCACCACATTTCTTCAATTATATTAAATTGTTGGATAATTTCTTAATGATCCTATGAAGAGATTCCATATCCATTGTTGTGTTTGTTTCATCACTTGGGTGAGAAAAAAAAGGGCACTTACAAGTCTAGTTGGTTATGCTAGACAAGACAAAGGTTAGTGTATGAATTAAACAATCCAAGAACATGAAATAAAAAAACAACTAAGCTAGAAACAACTAAGGAAATAACTAAAGAAATAAAATTAAAATGCATAAGAAACTTTGAACCAAAATCAATCAACCAAATGACCAATGATTATGCCATCAATGGATAACTATATTAGTTAGAAAACACCATAGAGAAAGGAGGACTTATGGATCCTCTCTTCCTCCTTGGGACGGCTCTTGAGTCCCCTATTTGAGAGCTCTTCTTACAATGATAAAATAGAAAACAAATGGTGAAGAAATCCAAGCATATTCTCTCAAGAGCTGAGTTGAATAACTTATTGAGATGTTGCTAGAATGCTCCAAGAAAAAAAGAGGTTTCTTGAGGGAGGACAGAGGAAGCATAACAATGCTATGAGATTCTTAAATTCTTAGTGCACCCATGGCCTCCATTTATAGCATGTATTTGAGGCAACATCCAACTATTTCTTAGTGTGGACAAGGGGCCCTTTAGGGCACCCTTGGGTCTTTCACTAGCCTCCCATTCAGATTCAGCTCGAATTTGAGGGTCAAATCAAGTTGGGAGATGGTTCATAAGTGGGTGAGGGGCCTACAAGAACCACAAATGCATCGTTCATAGGAGTGCACATCTTTTCTCATACACAGTTGCACATATGGTGCATTGTGTGCTCTACGGGCTTCTTTGGCCCATGCACTTTGAGAGAGCTTCCTTTAGTGTTTCAACACATGTCAATTTCTTGACCAATTGTATATTTTTTGCCTCTTGGAAATGCATTGTTGGTGTTGTAGGTGAACTAATAGGTATTTGGAGATGTTGTATTCCTGTAACCATTTGCATGCAATGTTTTGGATGAAATTTCAGTGATAAAATCCATTTAATCAACATGACTTTTATCTTCATTGGGTTTGTGTTGGCAGCCAAATCACTTTTTTCATGATCCTATAAGCTGCCTACACCTAAGTCTTGCGAACATCAAGTTTTTTGTCATATTTTTCAAATAGACGACACTTTCATTTCTTGAGACATTTACACTTTTGTCTTCATTAAGTTTTCATGACTATAAGCGTGAAAAATTTTCCTTTCGAAGTCACATTTCGATCATTATCTAAACTGTCATGATTTTTTTATCGATATTGCCTATTGCACTTACCTTTGTTTATCGTTATGTGGCTGAAAGGACTTTTGAACTATGCTCATTGGACATTCTTATATTGATTGCATAACTTGATTGTATTGATTTTGTAAGGAATTGAGCATTTGGATTTACACTTTTTATGACTTGCCTGATCTTTGATTCTGCATAAGGGTTATGATTAAATTTATTATGTATATATAATATGATCCTTATGATAATCTTTTCATAACTGTTGGCTTGTCGACTATGCGAATACATTTTGGCACCTTGGTTGAACTTTTGATTATATGAATTATATTCATTGGCGCATATATCATTTTGGGTTTTGATTTATATGTCGGATTGTTAAACATTATGGTATAACTTGTGCGCATTGGTATGCACATTTTATTGGTTGTACACATGGATTAATGGTTGGACTATTATTATGGAGTGAACAACTATGAAATTTGGTGGTTGTACTTGGATAATGAGTATTATGCATGGCAGTGAATAACTCCACCACCTTCGCATGCTTGCATTAACGCTTACCCATTTTCACTCGTTCGTTGTTGTTGGTTCGGGTAGCTCTGTTACTGTGTGTGTTGATGAATTCGAACACTTCCCTTACCATGCATTCAGATCCATGGCACCAGTCATGCGAGTTGAACCCAATGGCAACCAGGCCCTATTGATGTTTGATAATGCCCGCCAAGATTTGGCAGACAGTGGATGGCTTATCTTCGTGAAATGTTTTGAGGGTTTTAACCTTTGCGTGGCTCGATAGTTTGCCATGACCTTCGATGGTTTTTGAGCCAAGGTCGGAGATATACAATTGAAAATTGATGAACAATTTCTCAGTATTGCTATGGGTTTGCCTGCCACTGGACAACGATGGTTCAAGAATTGCAAAGTCGAGGAGTTTCCATGGACACTGCTCTTCCTCTCGCACAAGGTTACCTCATGTGATAGAGGTATGCCTGTAACTATGATTAAACAACGTTGGCATGATTTATTGATGATAATCAAATAGTTCGTGACCTGCGAAGGTCGATACAGACTGGTGTTCCTACACCACCTGTGTTTGCTTATGGTTTTTATGGGATATTAGCTCAATATGCCCTATTATTTGCATCGTAGCCTATTTAAAATGTCAAAGAAGTACAAAAGAAACTAGGCTGATAGTAGCCTTTTTCCTTATGGGCTTGTTAAGCTTATCGTTGTCTGTCATTTGAGTTTGCACGGGGATAGTTGGAGCAATTTCGTTGCTCGGAATGGTTTCAAAGATCCGAACCCTACACAAGTTGACAAACCTGTGGTGAGTGAGGTCAAGGTTGTACCCCCAGTGCCTTACCATCTCCTTCTCCCTAAACCCTCGGCCGACCCTCCTATCGACTTACCCCACACTGTGTCTAAGAGTGTCGAAATTGTTAAGCCTATGAGAAAAAATCCCAAGGCAAACCTCACTGTAAAATCCAAAGGGAAAAAGAATGCCCATTTGATTTCACGGATGGCAAGGAACAAGAAAAAAACCCCTATCGATCCAAACCCTATCATTTTGAGTGAGGACTCTGATTCGGAAGTGGAGCATTTCTTGGCTAGCGAATACCCCTATTCGCAAGGTTTCTGTGCCAAACCCTCGTATGATTTTGTATCTAACCTACCCCCCTACCTAAAATATGACCCTAACTACCCAAGCATTAAGTTGCCTTGTGAAACTCTCGGTCATTTTCCCAAACCCTCTCCTGCTCTGTCACCCTGCGATCAATGTAATTCATGGTTAGAGCGATATTATAATGATGTTCCAATACTCCAGTCAAAGATTCAGTCACTGGAAAACCAGATTGCAATCCTAACCAGTCAAAAGGCCAAGCTACAAGTGACAGATAAGAAACAAAAGACGACCGGCTCCATCCTATTTAAAAATGTGGAATCAGCCACGACTGTTGTAAATTCCAAGATGGCATAATTGAGCAGCCTCGTCGTTACATAGGTATGTTTTGATATCATTTGATTTTGTAAATAATCTAGGTTTATATAATGATTTGATTTCAGTTTCAAACAACTCTGTTCACATCATTGAATGGCTCTTTTACATTGCATGCATTCTATATATAGCTTTGCTTTGAGTAAATGGAATTTTGTTTTTCCGATCATTCCCAGTTTAGTCTCTCTTAGATTTTCATCGATTTGATTGATCTTGGTATGGATTTGATTTGTTTGACTAAGTTAAAATGGATGCTTCGCTGTCAATCGAATTTGTTTGTATCTATTCTAGACAGGAAATGTTTCTCATACTCAATTTAGAATATGATCACATTTCGATTCGATTTCATTATAATTCATACGCTATGATTGTCAATGATTTTGATGAGGTTAATTGTTATGGTTTTGCTGTGCCATATGACCTTCAAGCAACAAGAATACAACTCAGATCGTTTCCAATGTGACTCTGTTTCTTCGGAAACATTGCTTTTTATTTTAAGCTGGTACAAACACGTCCAAATCATGGGATGGATTTGATGCTTAACAATTATGCTGAACCCCAGCCGGTTAATTCGCATTGATTGAAGTACTGTTAGCTTGACCATGTTATGAGTTGGATTCGTGTTGCAATGGATGCTCTATTTGATTTTGATTTATAGAACGAGATTGGTTATACCAAGATTCATGATTTATTTTTATGTTAAACTTAGTCATGATTTGTTTGAAATTAATGATTTCGTTCGATACCAGTCAAGTTTATTTTCCCATTTTGCAATAACCAATTATCACATTATCGATTCTATTATGATTGTGATCAAAGTCAAATCAATCTGGTTACGATTTTATATGAGTTGATTCTACAACCTGTTTGAATTAATCTGCTTGTGGCGTGAATCGTTTGATGTCATGACAGCTATAATAATTTTAAAACGATTTTGTTTCAATCTGATCGTATCTTTTGTTTTTGGGAAAACACAACGTTTGCCTGCAATTTATTTGATTGCATTACCTTCAAATTGGATATGAAATGATTTTCAAAACTGTTTGGTTTTGATTCTGTCTACCCAATTTATGACTATAATCAAAACAGGGTATTGCTATCTCTGTATTCGATTAATGAAGTGGATCATGTTTGAGTTTATAATAGCATATCAATTTCAATTCATGATTCATTTTCAAATGATGGTTGGATGAAAATTGAATGGAATTTCTTAAAAGATTTCATTTAATTTCAATTTTGATT
>JZKD02S1671819.1:0-21449 GCA_000966675.3 Picea glauca
TTAGATGCATAGGTAAATTTACCATTTATGTAACTCCATATTAAAAAATAAAAATAAAAAATTGGAGCTACAAGGAAGCTTGGGTGCACATTTTCATTTTGTCACTTAGTACAGAACTTGCAAATTGTTAGAAAAAAATGATGACGGAGAAATAAGATAAAAAAATGCGTAAATAAAGCTCAGATGATATAAAATACAATAGAGACCGAGTTATACGTGGTTCACCCAGTGTGGACTACTTCCACCAGAGAAATTGCCAGGTCCTTTCTTTATTATTATTATCTAGCAAATGAAGGGATGCAACCTACAACACACCCACTATAACATCCTCTTCTTTCTCTCACAATCTCCTATCTTAGAATACAATATTCTCAATGATACATAGCCACAATACATTTCCCTCATAAAAGAGGGTTTCCTTCTAGGAGAAAAAACCCTAACATAACTTCTACCATCAGATATGCAGCCTTATAATGAACGGTCCAAATTTATAATGAAATTACAATATACATTTACAAGGCAATTTTTCCTTCGGGGGATTTCCCCTCGAACCCCCGTCGGGGGCCCGCTTTCCCCCAGACCCCACAGAGGGGGTAACCCCCCTCTGCAATCCCCTGCATGAAGGAGTGTAAATTCTTCCAGGGTGTAAAGTCTTCATGGGGTATAAACATGGCTGAAAACAAAGACCTCTGAATCATGAAGATAATAAGGCTCCAAAACCAACAATCTCCCACTTGGAGACTAATCTTAACAACTCTACCGCTTTTGTATCTGTTGGAATATGAACCTTCTTGGACCTAGAAAATTTCTCATCTTCATCTTCATTCTTGAAGACCAACTAAAATTGAGCAGGAACTCAGTTTCTCCCTAGTTACTCCCTCAGTTAACATGTCTGCATGATTCTAGCTAGTGTGTATCTTTTCCAACTTCAAATGTCCATCTTCCAAGACGGATCATATGAAATCGTACCTGAGTTGTATATGATTAGTCTTTGAATGGAAGGCTGATTTATTTGCAAGATGAATGGAACTCTCATTGTCACAGCACAGCCTATTATGCTCTTAATTCTTTCTGAATTCCTCCATAAACCTATGTAACCAAATCATCTCTTTACTAGCCACTGTAGTAGCAACATACTTTGCCTCTGTTGTTGAAATTGTAACAATATTTTGCGGTTACGAAATCCAACATATTGTTGTTCCACCTACAATAAAAACACACCATGTGGTTCTCCTCTTGCTATCTTTATCACCTGCCATATCTGAATCAACATAACCCTATAGAATAGTGTCTGAACCTCCAAAACATAATTCATAAGTAGCAGTACCTCTCAAATACCTAATAATCCACTTTACTTCCATGTTCTTTACCTGGATTGTTCATATACCTACTCACAACTCCCATTGCATGTGAAATATCTGATCTTGTGCAAGCCATCGCATACATCAAGCTGCTAATTGTTGATGAATAAGGGACCCTGTACATGTATTCTATATCCTCCTGTGTCTTAGGACACATTTCCTTAGTTAATTTGAAAAGTTTAGCCAAAGGTGTACTAACTGGTTTTTCATTCTACATTCTAAACCTCTCCAACACCTTCTCTATGTATTCACCCTCAGACAATGTCAATTTGCGATTTTTCTTCTATCTTGTTATTCTCATACCAAGGATTTTTTCTACAGCACCTAAATCCTTCATTGCAAATGAATTAGCTAATTTCTTCTTGAGCTCATTTATATCCTGCATATTAGACCCTGGAACAAGCATGTCATCTACATACAATAGCAAGATAATATAGCTTCCATTTTCTATCCTTTTAAATTAAACACGGTGATTAGAATGACATCTACTATAACCTTGTTATGTCATAAACCTATCAAACTTCAAATACCATTGCCTTGGAGATCGATTTAGGCCATACAATCTCTTCTTCAACCTGCATACCAAATTCTCCTTCCCTTTGACCTCATACCCCTGTGGTTTCTACATATAAATCTCTTCCTCCAAATCCCCATGGAGAAAAGTTGTCTTTACATCTAATTGTTCAAGATGTAAATATTCTGCTGCCACAAGACTTAAAATAGTCCTAACTGAAGTCATTTTAAAAACAGGAGAAAATATTTCATCAAAATATATACCTTTCTTTTGTGCAAACCCCTTTACAACAAGTCTAGCCATGTACCGCTTTTTTCCTCCATCTTCTTCCTTCAACTTGTAAAACCATTTATCATGCAATTCTCTTTTTCCTGCCAGAAAATTAACCAAGTCCTAAGTCAGGTTATTTACCAAGGAATCCATTTCCTCTTTCATGCCTTTCTCCCACTTTTTTTTTGTGTCTACCTGCATTGTCTCTTCATAACATTCTGGTTCACCGGAATTAGTCAACAATAAATAATACAGTGAAGGAGAGTATCATTCAGGGGGTCTACTTAACCTGGTAGATCTTATAACAACACTTGTAGGAGTTTGAGGTACTTGTTGATCTTGTTGTTGTACATTTTGATTTTCTGGTACCTTTGGAGTTTCTTTTCTAGTGATCTCATCAAGCATTGTGTATTTTGGTTTTTGTTTTTCCTATTTCTTTCCCTCCAATTGATCTTTGTGCATGACCTTCTCATAGAATATGACATCTATACTCCTAATGATTTTTTTATTTTCATAATCCCATAAGCGATAACCAAAATCATTAACACCATATCCAATAAAGGTACACTTCTTGGATTTTTCCTCAAGCTTTGTTCTATTTTATTTATTAATATGGACAAATGATTCACAACCGAAAGTCTTCAAATAAGAATAGTTTACCTTTTTACCTATCCATGCCTACTCTATAATTCTACCATCCAAATATATTGAAGGTCCTCTTTTTATTAAGTAAACAAAATTCTCTACAACATCTTCCCAGAACTATAAAGGAAAACCAACATGCAATCTCATACTCCTTGCACACTCCATGATTGTCATGTTCATCCTTTTTGACACACCATTTTCTTGTGGTGTTCTTGGAACTATCTTCTCTCTATGAATCCCATGGTATGAACAATAATCATCAAACTCCTTGCTGCAATATTCCCCTCCATTTCTTATCTAAGACACTTCAACATTTTTCCTATCTCATTCTCAAACAAAGCTTTCCATTTCTTAAAAGTATCAAAAACATCATATTTTTGTCGAATTCAATAAACCCAAGTTTTTTTAGTTGCATCATCAATAAAAGTTACATAATAATGAGAGCCACCAAGAGATGATACATGAGCTAGTACCCATACCTCTGTATGCACAAGCTCTAACCTTTCACTCTTATTTTCTTTTCTGACTTTGAGAAATATGTCTCTCTTTTGTTTTCCATAAACACAATTCTCACAGAAATCCAAATCAATTTGTTTAAGATCTGGCAACAAATTTCTTTTTTGAAGTATTTGCATCCCCTTCTCACTCATGTGTCCAAGCCTATGATTCCATAGTGTTGTATTCACTCCTGTAGAACCTAAAGACATAGAAGAGTCATTATTACCAATACATAAATACAATGGCCCTACCTTCTTTCATTTTTCTATCACCAATGATCCTTTGGTGACCTTCCACACCTCATTTGTAAATATGTATATACAACCTTCACTTGCCAAGTGCCATGTTGAAATTAAATTTTTCCTTAGATCTGGAGCATGTCTTACCTCTTTCAACAACCATTGTTTTCCATTGCTTTGCTTTATTTTTACCTTTCCCATTCCAACAATTTTTCATGGTACAACATCACCCAAATGAACCTATCCAAAATCACCTTAAACGTAATCTAGAAAATGTTTCTTATGGGGTGTGGCATGAAATGAAGCGCATGAATATACTACCCAAGACATAGAAATATTATCTATAGAAAGAATCAAAGAATCTTGTAACACATCACCTGTAACATTTGCTTCCTGATTTTTCTCATGTTGTCCATCTCTTTGTTACTTTGGAGCTTTGCAGTCTTTCTTTAGATTTCCTTTCTTTCCATAATTCCAACACTCTATCTTTCCAAATCTAGATTTGGATCTACCCTTCCTATAATTACCATGGTTCCCTGAGCCATTTCCTCTATCCTTATGTCTTCCCATGTTCTTCATATTTAACGCATTACCTGATGTCTCACTTGTGATTTTTTTTCACATTTCCTCACTAAGGGTAACACCAACAACATAATGAAATTTTAAAGTGTTTGAACCAGAGACAAAGTTACTTATAGCCATGAACAAATTGTTCCAGCTTTCTGGCAATGAGCACAAGATTAGAAGATCCCTTACCTCATCATCAAAGTCCACTTTTACATAACTTAGTTGATTAGTAACGGTATTAAATTCATTTAAATGATCTGCAATATACCCACCTTCTGACATCTTCATATTAAATAATCTCTTTATTAGAAATACCTTATTGGACGCCGAGGGTTTTTCATACATTTTATCCAATGCGTCCATCATCTCCTTCGTTGTCTTTTCTTTTGAAATATCGAAACTCGTCGACGCTATCAGGGTCAGTCGTATCGTTCCTAGTGGATTTCTGTCAAGAACCTCCCATTCTTCGTCCTTCATGGCCATCGTCTTCTTTTCTATTCCACCCAATGGTAGGAATAGATCCTTCTGATATAAATAATCTTCCATCTGCATCTTCCATAACTAGTAGCTTTGGCCATTAAATTTTTCGACCCTAAACTTTCCATCTTCTTCCATTGCTCCCACTCAAACCAGGAACTCTCTTTTCCTGCGAGCTACATTTTTCTCTAATACCAGTAGTTAGAAAAACAAGATCATGTATAAATAAATTAAAACAAATGCGTAAACAAAACACAAAAGATACACAATTTAATAGAGACATAGATATATGTGGTTCACTCAGTGTGGGCTACATCCACTAGATAAATTGCCAAGTACTTTCTTTGTTATTATCCATCAAATGAAGGGATACAACCTACAACACACCCGCTGTAACTTCCTCTTCTTTCTCTCACAGTCTCCTATCTCATAATACAATATTTACAATGATACATAACCGCAATACATTTCCATCATAAAAGAGGGTTGCCTTCTAGGGAAAAAAACCTTAATGTAAATTCTTTCGTCAGATCTGCGACCTTATAATGAACTGTCCATATTTACAATGGAATTACAATATTCATTTACAATCCAATTTTTCCTTCGAGGGATTTGCCCCTAAACCCCCATTGGGGAACATTGTCCCCCAAACCCCCGTCGGGGGCCCACTTTCCCCCGGACCCCACAGAGGGGGTAACCCCCCCACTCCCTCGCATGGAGGAGTGTACATTCTTCCATGGTGTAAATTCTTCATGGGGTATAAATAGGGTTGAAAACAAAGACCTATGAATCATGAATATAATCAAGCTCCAAAACCAACACAAATTACAAGGAAAACTTTCCCTCTTTTGCACAACCACCCTGTTTAATCTTGAAATTGAAAAATAAAAAAACATGAATAGGTTTACTATGATAAAGCACATCCCCAACAACTTCCACAACTCAAGTCTATGGTAGGTTTATGTCTGAAAATTCCAATATAAGTTTATATATAGGTGTAAAATCACAAACTACAACTTTTGTAAGTTAAACCACTCCGTTTGGGTCCAAATTGAGATTAGGGCATGCATTGTACAATAAGGCATTTTCCCCTTGAAATTGACATGAAATCCCAATTCTCGGTGCATGAAAGAAACCTCTCATATTATTCAATTGAACTTTAGATGCATAGGTAAATTTACCATTTATGTATCTCCATCTAAAAATTATAAAACATTTTTTGGGTCTACGGGGAAGCTTGGACATGCATTTTCATATTGTCACTTAGTACAGACCTTGCAAATCACAAGGGAAACTCTGCCTTCATGAGAGGTAGTTTTGCATTCAAATTTACATGAAATCCCAATTATAGGTGCATGAAGGTAATCTCTCATGTTCTTCAATTCAACTTTATATGCATAAGTAAATTTACCATTTATGTAACTCCATATTAAAACTTATAAAATAATTTTTGGAGCTATGGGTAAGCTTGTGCATGCATTTTAATTTTGTCACTTAGTACATTTTATACCTTCCAAATTACTAGGAAAAAATTGTTTCTTTTTCACAACCACCCTTTTTAAACTTGAAATTGAAAACTAAACAGCGTGAACCGGTCTACTATGATAAACCACACCCCCGATGGATTTGGGCACAAACAATAGAGCATAAATCTATGCCCTTTGGATCCTACTTAATGTTGTAGTGGATAGGTAGGTTAATAGACTATAAGTCTTTGGTGACTCCAAACTTTTGATGGAATAGGAAAATGGTAAAAGTAACATTTCTAACTTGGAGTTGGGGCCTATTTTCAATAGGATTTTGGAAAAGAAATAAATTTTTAAAGAGGTGTCTTTTGCTCATGTCTATCAGGAATTGAACCTCAAAGATGATCAGTTATCAAAGGTAGCACTCATTTTGGAGGAAATTTTTTTTTCCATGAGATTAAGAACCATACTCCTACATATTTGATACTCTTACATCTTTTTTTATGAATGGATTTTTGGTCTTGTTTTAATTTTTTTTATGTAAATTTATAGAGAGTTTGTCTCATAGTTTTGTATTAGCATCAGTATGGTTCTATTGAACTATTTATTTACAAAGTGATATGTGTAAGTGATATATCATTAATTTCCACCCTATGGGCCAGAAGGGAATCCATAAGAGGATATAAGTCAAAATGCACATTTTTCCTAAGATTTGACCCTTTTGGGGGGTCATTGTTTTTTGAACATTGATTTCAAAAGAGGGTCATCGCTTTTTGTCCCCTATGTGTCCAATAAGCGATGACTTTTGCATGACAACAATTTTCAACAAGAAATGACCCCTGAAAGGGCTCAAATCTTAGGAAAAATGTGCATTTGCGTTTATATCTTCTTATGGATTCCCTTCTACCCTATAGGGTGGAAATTAAGGCTATAAAAATAAGGATGACTGTAAGAATCAAAATCATAAGGATAGACAATAGTTTTATCCGATAGAGGCAATCTATAAAGACAATGGTTGCTAATGTTAAAAGTTGAAGGGATCTCCTCAATGTGTATTTCATTTCCACTAGAAATATCAAAAAAATGACTTTTGTCTCATAAAAATATATATATATATATATATATATATATATATATATATATATATATATATATATATATATATATATATATATATATATATAATACCTTGTAGGTAGATTTAGACATTATTATAAATATGCATTAAAGATCACTTAAATATTGCAGATAAACATTAAATATCACAAGAAGCATCAGATATAAGACAAGTATGAGTTAAAAACTTTACTAATATTCCATTAATTCCTCATAAATATAGAAGGATATTTACATGACAGACATCATAGATACAATATCCATTACAAAATTAGGCAAAATCTAATACAGATTCTACAACTTTCTCCTCTCAGAATACTCCTCCTTAGGAACCTCCAACAAGCCTCTCCTTTGTTATCTTTCTACTTACAACCTTATATATTATGTTCCCCATGGGAACCACCTTGACCCATATATCGCTTACATAAGTAGATCATAACTATATTTATATGTATTCATAGGTCCTCGAGCTAGTTGTTAGAACCTTATATATTACGATCCCCATGGAAACCACGTTGAACCATAGGTCACTTATATAAGTGGATCATAACTAACTTTACATATATTCACAAGTCCTTTAGGAATTTTTTACATATGTGATGTGATGCTTAGTACTTGAGTCACACTCCTCCTTTTTATAGTCATTTGTCAACAACAATCGATACTTAGAAAGGTGTTTTATCCAGTCATCAACTTCACATTGTAGGGTGGTACTAAAGCAAATTACAATGTGAATGGGATCCAAAATTGGTAGCTGGATGAAGGGTCTAATGGAAGATAAAAAAATGCGGTATGGATATGGAGGGAGCACCATCAAGCAAGAAGAGAGTTGGGGAAGTATTGGGGATGAGCTCGAGGTAGAATATTATGGTGGGGATAGGCATGATTGATACAAACCAAGCATATTTGTACCATTTGTTATGGTCTAGTTGTTAAGAAACCAGTGTGGTATCTTATAGCTAGGTCAAACATCTTCACCACCCATTTGGCCCGACCAACCAAAACATATTCCTTCTAGTGAACTACTTTGTCGCATGTCTCCTTGTACTCTTGCATTCCCTTGAAAGTGTTGGTATCATCAATTCCTCCCCTCAAAATGTAGTCCATTTTCTTTGGTCCTCCCATTATTGTTGGAGACTCCCCCTTTCTTTGTCTTGGGGCCTCTTGGACTATCAACATTTATGCGGTGTGATTATTCTTGATTGGTGGTACCATTCGCATACAGGTGCAGTATTGTGACCTCTAAGCCAACCACCTAAATCCTTCCCAATTTTCCCCCATGGTGGCATAGTCTAAACGTTCTATGTTTAATTGACATTTTCACCTAAATCTGGTGATCTAAATATAGGAAAAGTCATAATTTTATGTCTTTTAACTTGCATTTTTTAATGCATAAATGGATTCACCTTTCGGAAAAAACCCTGGGGAACTCAGATTATATAGACGAAACCACTCAATAGGATAATTATAATTCCATGAACTAGTGTCTCTTCATTATACAAAGGGGTAACTTCGGGACATGAAAGTATTGGTCAGGACTAGCCATCATATGACTTCACTGGTCACATTAACTAACATTTAACCTAAAATTCGCTCAGAGACTATATGGTGACACAACTGATCTGGGTCAGGTAATTTCTAGACTTCCCACACCATGCAAATTTATTATATGCACTATGTTCATCCATTAATCCTTGTACTTTCCAATCATATCTCTTTTTTATTCACATTTAATTGATGTCTATAGACACAACGAGAATAATAATCCTACACTGAAGATTTTAGTCCCCCTAGCTGGTATAATTGGCATCTCGATCGAGACAACGCGGGAATAATAAGTCCACGATGGACATTTTTAGCCCCTACATGGCATGATTAAGGAACAATTAGGCACCAAATGCACCGATGAGATGACAACTTTTCTAACGTGGCAATGCCACGTAGGTGCCACAGTCGTAGGACATAGGGTGATGGTGGGTCATGATGGTGATGTCAACGTTGCATAATCGAAGGTATTGAAAACCAATGAATATAAGTCAGAATTATGACAAATAACACATGAACATCAAGCAACCAAGAAAAAAATATAATGAAATTTTGAGAATTAGTGAGTAATATCCGATGGTAAGGTGGATTTTTATCGTAATGTCGAAACATCTCATCAGAATTCAACACCATATGTAGTAGTAAGATAGGGAAAGCAGGACATTGTTTTTTTTGAGCTTTTTCCAAGGATGCAACAATACCAACTATGATAGCTTGTTAACAAATTTACATAAGAGCCAATCTATCAGGGACATATTTGGGTAGAAGGTGTGGAGGTCCTTCACACCCATATATTCTAATGTAAGAAAACTATTCAACATGCCAGTCTCCAATCGCTTTAATGGAATTAATGGCTTCATGGGTAAGCCTAGGATCTGGTTGATTCTTTAAGAGAAGATACAAAGGAACCTTAAAAGAAATTATAGATGTCATAAAAGAAGTTTTTACAGTTAATAGGCTACATTTTGGAACAATATATATGGACAATTTCTTCAACAACAGGCCAATTCCAAGCTAGCAAAGGAAAAGTTATAACTACACAAATAACATCAATCAAATAACTGGACATGAAAAACCATAGGAAATACCATGGTGGTGCTTCATGAGACTTTTAACCTATGATTTAATATTAGCATGCATGATGTATGCCCAATTGAAAACTTTTTCCTTAAGAATTTGGTGAATAAGGAGTACCCAACTTAATTTGAACTTAGTAGCATCCTTTCTCCATACAAATGAAAGAGCATGATATCTATGAGTTTTTTGGGAGGGGTTTCAGCCTAAACACAATACAAAATTTATCTGCGACAACTTTGGACACATTTGGGTTATACCACCATCCTCTAATTAAATCATCCATATGAATTTCCTCACCATCAAACTCTTTCTTAAAAAAAATTCTTAATGAAATTATTATTCAAAAAAGCTGTGGATGTAACATACTCAAGCCCTTATGTACCTTATGAGGAAATGGGCATCAATTTTATTTTTCCCTTTTTTTTCACCTCCTCAATTAGACTTTCTAAATGGGTTCTTCTCGACCATAGATTTATAACGAATGTAACCGCGCTCAAATCCAAGTTTAGGTTTAAAAGTTACAACGTTCTCACGTTTTCGGCCCTTTGAACCCTCTTTTCCACCTTTGTGCCACGTGGAACACTGGTACACGTGCCATTCTTATGTGGTGTGGATTTTTCTCCTTCCATGTCATCCTTTGAACCTGTGTATTATCGGTCCCTCATAAAACTCTCTTCTCTATAGTCGGAGACCTCTCATCGAAGTGCTTCTACTGCGGCCTATTTTTTTCACTTCGACAGTTCAGACGGTCCATGTGAAAAGACGATCAATGGATATTATTTCATCGAAGCCTCCAACCTACTGGATAGATAACGCCCTTTCTACATAGCCCCCTCTTTTAACCTACGGACCCCACTATGAAATCAACGACTACTACGCAATGTGGCCATCCTCCGATTGACAACCCATATTGAACCTCGGAGTACTCCTTTCAGAGAACTCCCTCCTCCTATATTCACAGCCACTCTGACGAATCCCTCTCTGAAGAACATATGAGATCGGTCTCCATTATATCTTGTCATCCATTGAACTCCCTCTTACACCCCTCCTATATTGTCATCCATTGAACTCCCTCTTACACCCCCCCAGGAAGCTTAGGTTAACATCATGCTTATGCCCTTTTTCCTTTGTTTGGTTATATTTTATTAGTATTTCATTTGTTTGTCTCTCTTCCTATCATTTATCCCTCCCTTTTCTCTTCTAGTGGAGTGTATCCCTCTTAATTCTTTTTTTAGGATGGCCTACATGCAATTGTGTTTCTTTTCATTAATTCCAAAGTGAAAATATATAGTATAAAATAGGCTCACTGACCAAAAGAAGTTCATGGCTCACCAACCTATACGCATACTTGTAATTAAATTTCAATTGGGGTTTGACCTAGGGGTATTACATTCCCCTCCCCCTTATTTATGCATTATCCTCAATGCAACATATACATATGTACAAACAAAAGTTCAAAAAATTACAAAAATATGTGGGTATTATTCCCGCATAGCATCCTCATATTCCCAAGTTGCTTCCTCAGGTCCGTACCATGTCCATTGGACCTTTACCATATCTATGACTCAATTTCGTAGTTGTTTTGATTTCCAATCCTAAATGCATATAGGTTGTACCTAGAATTCACCCTCTGGATCTACCTAAATCACATTCCAATCAATGACATGATCAGTATCATGTACATAATTTTTTAGTCAGGATACATGAAAAACATTATGAATACTCATGGATGTTGATAATGCAAGCATATAAGCTACGGAAACAATCCTTTCCAGAACTTTGAATGGTCCACAATGTTGTGTTGCTAGTTTTGAGCACCTTCCCAACCTCAAGGAACTTCTCTTTGCTTTTACTTTCAAAAATACATGGTCACCTACTGAAAATTATCTAGGAGTTCTATGCTTATCAGAATAAATTTTCTACCTATCCTGGGAAGCCTTCAAGTTTTGTTTTATCTTCTTCATTTGGTCCTCCATATCCCTGAGTAAATCTGGTCCAACTATCGTCCTATCATATGGATTCTCCTATTTTATTGGTGTATTCAATTTCCTTCCATAAAGAGCCTCAAATGGACTCATCTTTATAGATGCTTTGTATCCATTGTTGTAATCAAATTCAACTAGGTGTAGATAATCATCCCACTTTGAGGGTTTTTCCATGACATACATTCTCAACATATCGTCTATTATCTAGTTGACTCTTTCTTTCTGCCCAGCTAACTTAGAAAGGTGAGTTGTATTGAATTTAAAAATTGTTTCAAATCCTTTGAATAACCCTTTCCAAAAATTTGATGTAAACTTGGGGTCCCTATTAGATACAATAGTTTTTGGTATCCCATGTAGTCTGGCTACTTCCTTTAAGTAAATATCATAAATGTTGGCTACCTTATGATTTTTCTTCACAGGAATAAAATGGACAACTTTGGTGAGATTTTCCACAACTATCATAATTGAATTGTGTTTTTTGGAAGTTTTGGGTAGTTTAGTAATAAATTCCATGGTTACCACTTCTGATTTCCACTCAGGAAGTCATTTTTGAGGGCCTAAAACACATTTTTAGGAAGTCGAAATTCATGAGAATAGGGTGTACACCAAGTAATAAGATATATATTGTCTATGTATCTTAAATAAAGGAAATCTAGGAGGGATTTCCAATGATCTATTATAACCACATAATAGAGCTTGTATGAGGAAATTATATTCTAAACAATACAAGGTATATTTTAGGTACCATTTTCCTTCCAGAGGGTATAACTTATTTCTCTAAATCCATTTTAGGGAATAGAGGTAGTATATGGAAACATTATCAACCATATAAGATAGTCATAGATCCATATTTTGTATTTGGGTACACACAAATGTGCATGAAGAGAATGAAGACACATGTAGCATGCAGGGTAAAAATGGGAATATAGTCAAAAACTTCTACAGACCATAACTTTTTGCTTGGAGCTCATATTTGGGAAAATGAATAGTCAATGGAAAGGTATTGAGGAGGAGAATCCTTATATAAACCCAAAAAAATAATGTGAGAATAAATTTTGCAATCAAATCAAAAGAAGATGATGGACAAAGTTCAAACAATATTTCTAGGATAAATATATGTTAGAGCATTACTATGAGAGGAAGATGAAAGATTTATTTGAACTCAAGTTTGGAAGCATGATAATGGATGAATATTATAATAGGTTCTTTGATATTTTGAAGTATGTAGGTTTCATAAAGGATGAGAAGTTCAAAATACAAGGTTTTCTAAGTGGTTTACCCTCCTATAGTGACAAAATAAACTATGATAACCCTAGGACCTTGAAAGAATCCATAAGGATGATAAAGCATCTATATGAGGAGAGAAAAGGGAAGACACTCTTCGAAAGACTTGGAATGACAATATGAGAGGAAAGAAGGAGAAAATGAAGAAAGATTTTAAGACACCCTTTTTTAGAAATAACTCACAATAAAATCAAAAAGGTCAGTGAACCTAAAATGAGCCCAGGATGGCAGATTCATTTGGGGAAAGACTAAGACAACAACTTGTACATGTTGAATACATTTTTCGTCAATAGTACTTAGCCGACAAAGGGTTTCCAGGTTCCCCCCTCATTTCGTAATTGCTTGTGCAAAGTCTTGTGTGCTCCCGCTAAGTTTTTGCTACACATTCAAAGATGTCATTAAAGAATATTTTAAGTTATGATGAATATTTTATAACAATGATGGTCGGTGGTCATTTTTGAAGTTGCACTAGATACAGGCTCTCAAATATACACTATTTTATTACGAACATTCAACAAAGATGATATGGTAATTGGTAAAGTTGTTGAGGCTCTTGAACAATCACAAATGTGGCTCTCATGTTCACTTCTCACATATTATTTTTCTTCCATATATTTTGGACCCCTTTTATCACCTTTGTTATCATACATATCACCATTCTCACATTCCAAAGATATTCCTTATACCATGACTTAAAATTTTTCCAATACCAAAAAAAAGTTATATTATTATATCATTGTTTTCCATTTTCTTTTAACTTTATAAAAAGGGAAAAGCAAACCAATTATCCAAAGTTTATATCCTATAACAAAGCCCACATAAGACTCTTTATGTTTACATGACCCATATGTCATATCCCTCTCCAATATTTAATTATAACATATGATATTACCAAGCTACTTTTGAGTTATGGCTTTAACATTATCCAACATTGTATCATAAGCAAATATATCTCTATGTTAAGAATTATAGCATCCATGAGCATCATGAGAATCTTATAGGATTAATTGCATTCCATTTATCCTTTGGCCCCAACGCCTAGTTGGGGTTATATGTTATGGTGACAAGGCATGGAATAAAGGTTAAAATATATTCCGATCTTATCTGAAGATCAAAAGGATTGGGACCTTTATTATTTAAGGAGATATCTTATATATTCTTTGAGATTGAGGAGTGTTTATTCATACACTTTCTGTTGTATTAGGTGGTATTTATGGAGAATCCTCAATTGGGATCTATCATAGTTTTAGGACCATGAAATCACTCTTGAATGAGGGTTGGATCAACCAAGGACTGGTTTAGAGCTGAGAAGAATGAATATTTTGAATTTTTTTGGCGGGAAGGATGAAATTTTGAAGCAGACCCAGTCGTGAGAGTTAGAGAGATCTAATAGACCCAGTTGGGGGTCTATTAGACACAGTAGGGGATTACCTTTCTTTGTGAGAAGACTTATCAACTGAACGGAACCTACCAACTAATCGCTACAGGCGGTGCTTTCTCATTTGTTTTATTGGAGATGACTCTATCAATCCTAGGAGGAGTATTTACGGTCGATTTGTAGAGATATAGACTCCTTTTCCCCCTATGGTGGAGGAGATTTTTTCTTTCTGTGTGAGACTTTTCTATTATATTGTTGTTCTGTTTCAGTAGACTCCCTTGTGATTTTCAAGACAGTTATTGTCTTCCCTTTTCACAATCTTGTGTGGTTTCTAGACTGTCTTTGTTCTCTTCTTCGGTTTTAGAGCCTTTGCTCGGTTCCTTCCTAGGGGGTTTCTTTGTCTCTTGTTTGTCGTTTCTCTGATTGGAGGTATTCTCATTTCCAGTGCTCACCAAACTCATAGATTTTTTTTTCCCTTTGGACTCTCTTGGTGTCTCTGACCTCTATAGTTCCTGGGTCCACCATTATAATATTTTGAGATGGAGAATGATGCTAATCCTTTCCTAGACATCACCTCTTTAACTAATATCGAGATGGAGACAGTCTGGTAGAGGTATAATAGTCACAAGAATCCAGTCATGTCTAAAGCACCTTCTTGTCCTCCAATTAAATATTTTGGCACTCCGATGGTTGTCTCTTCCTTCTTGGGTGAAAATGCAGGCTCTTGTCAGGCAGACCTGCCATTTCAGGCGAGTATTACTCAGATTCAAGGCCATGTTGCTTGTAGTTTAAACCCTTCTCTTCTAGGAAAGGTTTAAGCTTATTCCATTGAAGATTGAGAAAAGTAAAATCTTGGAGTTCCGAGAGCTAGGGTCGCTCCAACCCTTCCTCCACAGTCGGGCATTTGGAAGAGGGCATGGAAGACGAATACAAAATTCAGGAGGATGGTATTGGGGGTCGATGTGGGTCTGGAGGAGACCTGCAAAATAGAATTATGTGGACTAGTGGGGGGTCTTTATTATGCGTATATGGCTACTAAACCTTTTGATGATTCGATGGATAGAACTTGGGTTCCTATTCTGGGTTACAAACCAAAATTCCATTTTCTTACTAAGGGGTGGATGGGGTTTGTTTGTAAAATCCCAGACGATGTTACTCTTATCTTAAAAATATTTTGGGTTTTGGGAGTACGTAGCCTGATGTTAGAAAGATAGAGGGTGGCCTTTGATCCACTGACTAAATACTTCCATCATAGACATCTTTGGTTCTTACTACTAGGGATACCGATACATTTCTGGAATGAGGGGGCTCTGAGGGAAATCGGGGAAGCCTTGGGTAATTTTATTTATTTAGATGCTTCATCTTTGGAAATTTTAGACAGGAAAGTGGGTAGAGTCTTGGTGGCTATTGATATCCATAAAGGTTTACCAGAGCTATTGGAGATCGAGTGGATAGGTCGTCACACAAAGCAGAAGTTAGATTATCAGGGGATCCCCTTTAGATGTAGCAGGTGTCGTTGAACGAGACATATTCGAAGAGATTGTAGAGGCCTAAAGTCTGATGAAAGGTATGAAGATTCATTATTACATGAAGACCCCCCAGACTACATGACTGAGGATGATTCCCTTCATAAAGTGTACTCCTAATCTGATCTTGGGATGGGATTACAAATTGTCCCTGCTTTTTCTTTGGCTGGTAAGATAAAGACATGTTGTCCCTCAATCTTCTCATCTCTTAGTCAATGGGAACTAGATTCTCTCGATAAATAAAACTGGTTAATTAGAAATACTACAGTTGATAAGGGTGTGAAAAGAGCGGGTCAGGGGTATACTTCACCTTCACCAGAGGCCAGTAAGAATTATTTTACTTCTTCATTGTCACCACTAGATCCGGTCTGTCAGCAGAGCCCAGTGTAGTTGGCAGAGCAGGTAGAGGTTTTGTCATCTTTGTTAGAGGATCCCATATCCAAACCTTTCACTGGTCTAAAACTAGGGAGGCTGTCAGCTTCTTCTTCACCTCCCCTCACTACTTCTATATCGGAAAGCCCTATTTTGTCCTCTGTACAAGATTTTCGGGAGTCAAAGGTGGAGGAGCCTTCATTTTTGGCAGCTATTGATTCCTTAGTTTTGACGTCTAGGGTTTCATTTAAAGTGACAGAGTTGTTGATATTCCATGGGAAGAATGTGTATTCTCAGGATTCTCATTCAAGATCCTCCAGTTCCATTTCTGTCGTGGCTAAGGAGGAGAGAGATACAGTGCGGTCTAGAGGGATAGGATTAGAACTTTCACCATTAAAAACTAGGAGTGGGTGAAAGAAGATGGCACAAGGTCCCCCACAGCCTTTAGCATCCTTGGATCATCATTCAGACAGTGGGCCTCTTAGAGAATTGAAGGCCTTAGAGAGGTATAAATAATGTTGTTGCTTTCTCTTAACATCAGAGGGATAAGAGGCACCCTCAAAGCGGCCTCGGTTAGACGAGTGTTGGATCAGACTCGTCCTGATATTCTATTTTTTCAAGAAACATTGGTTAGTGACGCGAGGGCTAGAGGTTTTTTATAGGTGATTCTCCCCTCTTGGGTTTCTTTCTCTGTCAGCGCTTTGGGAAAATCTGGAGAACTTTTAGCCACCTGGGACCCTTCTCTTTTCATTTTAGAAGTTGTTCACATTGCCAGAGTTATTTTAATAACTGGAAGAAGCGTAGAAACAAATTGGGAGTTGGATTTCTTAAATTTATATGGGCCATGCCATAACATAATTACTTTCTGGAAATATATCGTTGATAATGGTATCTTAAGTATATCAAACTTGATCTTAGCAGGTGACTTAAATCTTATCTTGGTTGAGGAAGAGGTTTGGGGAGGATCTGGGAATATAAAGAATATGGAAGATTTTTTCAAAACTCTCTTTCAGATGAATAATTTAGTGGACATTAAGCCAACAAAGTTAAATCCTACCTGGAGGAAAGGTCGGTCCAGATAGGATGCTATAGCAAGGAGACTGGATAGAATTCTAGTATTAGAGGCACTCCTTTTAGTTGCTGGAAATTATTGATCATGGGTTGAATATCCATTTGTTTTGGACCATCATCCTATTTTCTTTTAGATGGAGCAGCTCCTAGCATATAAGTGTTATTCATTTAAGTTCAACGCCGATTGGCTCAATGAGAGTGAATTCATTGATATTATTCATAAGAACTAGAATGATCCCTTGTTCCTTCATGAAGATAATAAACAAATGCACTTACTTTGGAAGCTACGGGTCATTAAAGAATTAACCAAGATCTGGTATAAAGAGAATCAAGAAAAAAAAGAACGAAATTGATATTATTGGAAGCAGATATAAATCATTACACCGAGTGAAGCCAAAAGGAATTTGATTCTAAAGTGTGAAGAGGAGATGTGGTGACTCCATAGTATAGCACTATGGCTTTCAAGCAGAGATAGAAATACCAGATATTTTCATAAAGTGGCTTCTCACAACAGGACAAAAAATCATGTGTGGGAGATTTATTCAGTATCTGGCGATTTTCTAACTGAACAAGATGCAATAAAAATTGAAGCAACAACATATTTTAAAGCTATTTACAAGGAGCCAGTATCATTGAATATCAGTGACCAATGCATAGTTATAGATCTTTTTTCTCAGTGGGTTAATGAAGAGGAAGCAAATGCCTTGGTCTCCCTGGTTACTCTGGAAGAACTTCAAGGAGTTCTTGGTCAGTTCAAGAAGGAGAAGAGTCCAGGCCCGAATGGCTGGACCTCTGAATTTTTCATTTTCTTTTTCGATTTGCTCAAGGAGGATCTTCTGGAAATGGTTGAAGAGTCTATAATTAAAGGAACTATACTAGGTGGTCTAAATTCTACTTTCCTGGCCTTGATTCCTAAATCAAATCTCCCTAGAACCTTTGACGACTTTATCCCTATTTCTCTCTATAATCTTTGTTATAAGATCATCTCTAAAGTGATTTATAATCAGCTAAAACCTGTGCTTGCCGGATTTATTTCTCCGGAGCAGTTGGGATTTTTAAAAGGAAGACATATTTAGGACGCTATAGGGGTTGCTAGCGAAAGTATTCACAGCATAACAAAGAAGAAGATTAAATCTCTCATCTTAAATATTGATTTATGTAAAGATTATGACTGTATTGAATGGAGTCAACTCAGATTGATTCTTCTGAAAGTGGGCTTGGGTGTCCAATTAACAAATTGGATTATGTCTTGTGTAACTTCTTCATCCTTTGTTGTTTTAGTAAATGGAGAACCTTCGGAATTCTTCAGAAGCGAGAGGGGGGTTCGTCAAGGCTTCCCACTTTCCCCCATACTCTTCATTCTTATGATGGAGGGACTCAACTTATTGTTGAAGAAAGTAGCAGCTGAAGGATCGATCTCAGGCATTAATGTTTCTAGAGTGACTAAAATTTTGTACTTGTTCTTTGTAGATGATGTTCTTATTATGTCAAAGGCGAGTCTTGCTCAGTGGAAACAGATAAAATCTATCATTGAGATTTTTTGCAGCACTACGAGACTCACCATAAGTCAGCCAAAAAAATCTGTTATTTATGAAGGTCTCAATGACCTAGAACTATCTTCGTTCCAATCTCTCCTTGCATTTTCTTTCAGCAAACTTTCAGAGGATTTCAATTATTTGGGGCATTACTTAAAGAGTGGTCCAAGCTGAGCAATAGACTGGGGCTGTCTAGTTTCAAAGTTTTCTCAGAAAATTTCGGGTTGGTATAACCGGTGGCTCCCTTTAGGAGGAAGATACATTCTCATTAAATCCATCCTGGAAGACCTACCGGTCTTCTGGATGTCTCTCGAATCCTTGCCTCGCTCTATCCTCAATAAGGTACGTAAATTGATTTTTCATTACTTATGGAATGGCCAGTTAGACTCTAGTCAATATCATCTTTACAGATGGGATCTTCTCGCTAGACCAAAAAAAAAGCGGGGTTTGGGGGTTTCGTAACCTCTATCATTTCAATTTTTCCCTTAATGTTGCAACATTATGGAGACTTATAATGCATCAAAGCATCTAGAAATAGATTGTTATGGAAAATTATTTAAAATCTTCTTCTCTTGTTAATTGGCTCAGACAACCTCATCATAATCGGCGTGCAGTCTCGAGGCTGTGGTCAAGTATGCTTAGATCGTTGTCGGTTATTATTCGGTGGCTCTATTGGAGGCTAGGGGATGGTTGTTTTATCACCATAGGAAGAGACATGATTCTTGTCTTGGGGGATTAAGCACGGCTCAGTGTGGAACTTGTGCAAAATCTAATCGACAATCAAATCACTACTTTAGCCCATGCCACAAATTTTGTAAATCTGGTTACCTTGACAGAAGTTTGGAAAACCAACGTTGATTTGAATCTGACAGGTGTTCACGCAGTTGAGTGGAATTAATTCATTGCTACATTGAATAAAGCGGGATTAATTCTGAGGCATGACCAAGCTGACTTGCTTCTTTGGTCTGGAGGGGACGGTTCAGGTGTTTTTTCCGTTAAAAACTGCTATGATGCTCTCATCTCCACCTTCAATTTTCCTATCAGTCAAGGTTGGAAAGCAAGTTTGTGGAAGTGGAAAGTTCAACAAAATATTATTCTTTTCTTCTGGCTAGTAGTCGAGAACAGGTTACTCACATGGGACAACCTACAGTCAAAAGGATGGATCGGTCCAGGTTATTGTCTGTTGTGAAAGAATCATGATGAAGACATTCCACATTTCTTTATTCATTGTCCATTTTCAAAGGAGATATGGCTTCATTGTATGCAGCTGATAAATTTGAGATCCTAGTGGTATGGAAATACTCCTAATGAGTGTATGGATGCATGGAACAACAGGCCCAAAAATTAAAAAAAATCTCCCTTTGCTAGTTTGTTGGAACATTTGTCTAGATCGTAACAAAATCCTCTTTGAAGGTAAGAACCCAACAACAAGGGTGACTGCCCACAAGGCCTTGGGCGCTCTTGGGAATGTTTCTATGATCGAAAAAGAACAAAATTTAAGAGGAAAAACTATAAATAGGAGTAATGGTTGTTCAGTGGCCTTTTTTGATGGATCTTCGGAGGCAGGTGGCACAAATTGTGGGGCAGGTGGTGTTATTAAGTCATTATCATCGATGGAATATAGATGGTTTTTAAATTGTGGGGTGGAAACAAACACCAAAGTGGAGATGATGGGAGCGTGGGTTGCACTTTTTATTTCCAAGAATTTAAATATCATTGATATTCAGTTATTCGGTGATTCTAAAGTAATAATTGACTGGTTAAAAAAAAAAGCAAACCTATGGGCCATAAATATTGAAGGATGGAAAAATAAAACTAATGAATTGGCCTCCACCTTCATGATTATTCACTTTCATCACATTTACAAAAATAAAAATGTGGAGGCATATCTTTTATCTAAAAAATCTCTGACGATTGTGAGCAGAAGACTTTTTTATCATTCCTGGGATGGAGCTGTTGTTGGAAATGTCCAGCATTTTGATATTTTCTAACTGCATATGTTGAGTAGGGGTTCTCTGTGTTGTTGTTTTGATGTTTAGTGATTTTGAGGAGCTATCTTGTTTTATAATGATTGTGATGGTCATTGTATGGAGGATCTATCTCATCCCTCTTATAGAGAGAATGGTAGACTTTTTTCCCATTGGAAACTGGCATTTATTTGTCAGGGTTGTATGAAAAATTATGTTTTTAATATAATTAGTGTGAATTTTCTACAGGAAAAAGGTGGTATTTATTATATTCATAAAATATCAAATGTCTTCGAACTTGTAACGAATTAGAGACATTTGATAATATCACCATTTAGTGGAAAGGTTGGGATTTTGGTTCTAATTATTATTCCTGTAATTTGTCAAAGAAAACTCAACCATTTTGAAGGTACTGGTGTTTGTGTGGAATATGGAATGGTTTATATATCTTTTTCTATGGCGATTGGGACCATATACATCTAGTATATCATGAGATCATCATTGGATTAGATTTTTTGGAATTATGCATTTTATTACTACTGTTTTCTTGAAGAAG
>JZKD02S1671819.1:22548-52765 GCA_000966675.3 Picea glauca
CGTAATTTTATTAAAGTAGTATAAAATTACATCCGTTGTTATATATTTTCTATAAAAATATAGGCAAAATATATATACTGTCTTTGCATTATCCTTACAAAACTCTTTGTTCATCTTTTACAAATAAAATTCAAAATATGTCTTTCTTTTTTTTTGTTCTCCATTACTTCCAAGTCATTTACATTGTTCATCCAACAATCAATCTTAATAGATGCGTTTTTTGAATCTTCAATAAGTCTTTCGGCTTGGTCTGTTTATTTTTATATTTGTCCTTCTTGAAAGTGCCAGTGATATTAAAAACTTCCATGTTCTATGTATTCTGTAATATGCCAAGAACCATACTCTAGGTGTGTGGCTTCTTTGGAAAGTCGGTCAGCCAATGCATTCCTTTCCCTATACATATGTGAAAGAGAGATAATGTCAAAAGTTGATATTGTCCTTAAAACTTCAGCAAGAAAAGGTCTAAGTCTAGCTGTGTGAAAAAAATGTTCTTGTTTTTCCCATTTGATGATAAGAAGGGAGTCCCCAAAGACTTGTAGTGTAGTGCATCCTTTCTCTACTGCGAAGAGGAGGAGTAGTTTTAAAGCCATGATTTCAGAGAAATTGTTGGTGCCAAGCCCCAGTCCAGCCCTAATATAGTAAAAGTGTTGTTATGATAGGTAAAGACAACCCCCTGCCCCACATTTTAATTGGTCGCACGTGGCTGCCCCGTCAAAGTAGGCCCATGGCCGACCTATATCTATCTGTTCAATCTGTGCTCAGCGAATATTTTTCGTTCCCTGCTCGACTCTCAAGTTGAGAGAAGAAAGGATACTTAGGAAATTTGTATCCACCTGTGGAGCCGAATGGGGTTAATCCTGGAAAATAGAGTTATTTCTAGAGATCCATATCCCCTAGGCAGCAATGATGGGAAAGGATTTTTTATTTGTTGTTGTCTTGTTGGAGAGTTAGTCGGCTAAGGCTTCTTCAAATGATTCTCCTCGCCAGGGACCAATGGCCAAGTTTAAATTAGAAGCTTCCTCCCAAATCGAGAGAGTTAAGGGACATCATAAAAAGAGGTGTTCAATTGTTTCCCCATGTGTTTTGCAAAGTGTGCACCAGCACGTCCCATGAAATTGCCTTTTTGGGAGTATGTCCTATGTAGGCACTTTGTTTTCTAAAATTGACCAGGTTAATAGCTTGCCTTTTGTTGGGCACTTTTGTTTCCAAAGTTTCTTCCACCACCACTTCACTTCTTGTTGGATTGGATTGGTGTTTAAAAGAACATATCAAGCTTTTGGTGTGTATAAACCTCCTGGGTATCCTTCCCATATAAGTCCGTCCTCCCTTTCGCTCAGCGGAATTTTTTCTCTCCCAAGTGCTCTAAGGTAAAGGTTCCAGTTTACAATGTCTAAATCATTTAACCCTAGATTTTTGTCGTATTTTCAGCCTTGGTGCCACATAGTAGTGTGGAGAGGTTCTACGACTTAATCCAGATAGTAATAACCCCCACGATCTAATTCTATGCAGAGGTTGGTTGGTAGTACGTTCTCCCTTATGCATCCCACCCAGGGGTCTCAGTCGATTCTTAGTGATTGTCCAGAGCCGACCAACTAGAATAATTTGTTGCTAATCACTGCAAAGGATTTTTGAACTGACTTCCACATAACAGAGATTTCAGTTGTTCAGTGGGAGGGGCTCTTGATCCATTCGGTCAGGGTAAGGGGGACCACATATTTCTGAAGGACAATTGTAGTCTAAAGGTTGTTTGTTGTGATCAGTCTCCATACTGACTTTGCCACCAGTTATTTGGAGAAAAGGAAGATATTTTTTAATCCCCAACTTCCTAGGGCCTTTGGTTTGGCTATTTTGTCCTAGCATGCCCAAGGTAGTACCTGGTTCTTTGATTTCTCTCTCCAAAGATAAGAGTAAGCTAGATTTCTTTCCTTTTCCAGTATGCCTTTTGAGATCCATGAAAGGGACATCTTGTATACGAGGATTGCTTCCAGTACCGACTTGATGAGTACTAGCCTACCGTCCCTTGAAATCCATTTGTTGCTCCATGTCTCCAACCTTTTTTCCAACTTTTCTAGCAACCAGAACCAATCTTTCTTCCTATAATAATTTGGTTTTAGGTGAAACCCAAGATATTTGAGGCCCTCCTCTAGGTTAAGTGTTTGAAAAGGAATAAGGTTGAGGTAATACTGTGTATGTTCTTTCGTTGACTGGGAGAAGAGGATACTAGACTTTTGTGCATTGATCCTCATGCCTGTGGTAGTTCTAAAAAGTGTCAGGCCCTCTGAGAGTGTGTCTGCATCTCGGGTCGAGACATCACAAAAAATTAAAATATCATCGATGAAGATCAAGTGGGTAATGATCATACCATTTGTGATTTTGATACCAATGAATCTTCCAACCAAATTTTCCCCAGAAATGAACCGGCTAAGTCCTTCGGCCACTAAGAGGAAGAGTAAGGGAGAGAGAGGGCATCCCTGATGTAGCCCTCTTTCTGCAAGAAATAAATTTGTGGCTGATCCATTGAGTAGAATGGAGAAAGACACTAAGCTTCAACAAGCCATTATCCAATTTACAAAGACTAGCCCGAAGCCTAGGTGTATCAAAAGAATTCTGATGTAAAGCTAGTTTACTTGGTCGAAGGCTTTGGATAAATTGATCTTTACCACAACATCTTTTAGCTTCTTTAGTTTGATACTGTGGAGTCCTTCCCAAGAGAATCCTATGGCTTCGTGTATTTGTCTTCCTTCAAGGAATCCAAATTGTTCACAGGAGATATGTTTGGAAAGTATCACCTTCAGCCTCTTACTGATTACCTTGGAGATTATTTTGTAGAGGCAGTTGCATAGGGATATGGACCGAAAATATTCAAAAGTGGAGGGACTATCTGATTTTGGAATGAGGGATATAAAGGTGGCATTGATCGGATTGTGTATGTGTCCCCTTTCTCTAGATTCTTCGACTACCTTCAATAGGTCGGTGCCTAGAATGTCTAAGCAACTCAAGTAGAATTCTATTGGCCATTCATCAGAACCCAGGCTCTTTCCTCTTTGAAAGGATTGTAATACTTCTAGCAGTTCTCTTTCTGAGACCGGGGCTGTTAGTGGTTCTAGTTCATCTTCTTCAATAAAGTGGGGGAATAATCGTGCTACTATAATGATTTATGCGATGTATGCCCCTTGTTGTGCTGTAAAAATATCCTTAAAGTGTGCAGTGTCGAGTTCGACAAGATCATTGTGTTTGTTAACTTCCTCCCCCCTCTGATTCTTTAGAGCCTAAATGGTGTTATTCGTTTTCCTGCCTCTGGCATAGGCTTGAAAAAATTTGGCATTTTCATCTCCGTAGGCTAACCACAGAGCCCGAATCTTTAATCTCCATTGCGCTTTTCTTTCTGCCAGAATGGACTTGCGTCGAGTCTCTAAACCATATAGTTGTTCTTTTTCTTCCTGATTGATGAAACCTTGACCATTTCCATCGAAGAGCTCTGCCATTTTTGTTTCGATATCGATCACTTCCTTATCCTCTTTAAATTTTTTCTCTCTTGCCCACTCTTTGGTGGCTTGTTTGAGTCGATTGAGATTTTCTACTAAAAGTACTGCTGCAAGAGTCTGGGATTCTTCCGATATCTTTACCCACAACTTCGAACCAATTCAATAAAAGTTGGGTCATTCAACCATCCCTCAAAAAATTTGAAGGGGCTCGCCACCCTTCGATTTTTCACCCAAAATTAAATTAGAATTGGATGATGGTCTGATTCACCTCCAATAGTAACCCATTGCCTAACCATATCAGTGGATTCAAGTAGATATTCGGTCAACAAAAAATGGTTCAGTCATTTTGCTACTTTGTCTATCCCAACCCTCCCGTTGGACCAGGTTGGAGATAAATTTTGGGGTTCCAAATCCACCAATCCCTGTTGGTCCAGAAAATTTAGAAAGAAATGATTTAGAGGATCTGGTGTCGCACAAGGACCCCAGAATTCCAAGGCTCCAAGAGAAAATTTCAGATCCCCACCCAGAAGGAAATCCTTAGCCTTAAACCAATCACAATCTGCTAGGGAGTTCCAATAATTTTGGCGATCCTGGTGTGGTCCATAGATGTTTAATATAGTTAATTTGTGCCCCAATTCTAAAGACAAGATAGTAAGGCCAATCCCCAAGGCCAGGCCCCAAACATTTTCCAGTTTACAGCTCTCATTCTTCCACCCTATAGCCAAGCCCCTTGAGCGGGCTCTGGCATCCATTGCAACAAAGGACCATCCTGGGAGTAAATTTTCCAATGATTTTGTTACTGTAACACTAGCCCCTAGTGTTTCTTGAAGAAGTATGACCTTTGGGGAGGTTTGATCAATCAGTCTTCGTAAGGACGATTTATTTGTTGGGTTCGCTAAGCCATGACAATTGAAGGGGAGGATATTCATGGGGAAACACCTTCGAGGGGTGGCTTTTCTCTAAGAACCCATTCGATTGAGGATTGTCTTCCAGTTGCCAAATCGATTCTAGCCCTGTCTTGTGCAAGATATAAGTAATATTTTTGGCCCCTTCCCTTATCCACTAAGGCAGTATGAGAGATAGACCCCAGTCTGCACCCCTCTGTCAGCTGTCAGCTCAAATCCGAAGGGAGCTCCTTGACTACCGATCGATTCCTAAGGTGGTAGAGTACTCTGAAGTCTTCTGAGCATGAATCAGTTGAGGCTAAGAGAGTGGCTTGTGCTGCCAAGTGGTTGGGGAGGAGAGATTCAGCCAAGGAAAGAGTCGAGGGAGTGTCCAAGGGGGGGACTATAGACAAAGCTTGTAGTAAGGGGGAGGTGGGTTTTAGAGTAAGAAGGTTTGTCTGGGGCAGTTCCTGTTCATGCACCCTCCCCGAGTGAAAGAAGGAGGAGATAAGAGAGGGTACTATAACCAACAAACAGGAAGAGAGGGTGCAGTGTAGGGAAGGAAAGTTGTGAAGGGAGCACCTCCTAATAATTTTGGGCGGGGGGGTACCCCTTTTTTTTCTTCTAGGGAGTAACTAAACAAAGAAGAAAAAGGAAAGGAAGTGCAAGAAGTAACATCCAAAGGTGACATACCCGGAGTAAAGCATCCTAGTTGAGTTGGGGCCCTTGTAGTAGGTGTAGATTCCAAGTCAACACCATTTGAAAGTAGAGCTCCCATACCTAGTGAAGTCCTACGCTTTGGGCTCTGTGATTTTGTGGTTGGTTCCTATGCACTCCGCATACCCAAACCCTTAAAGTCTTCTGAATCCCGTGCAGCTTCCAATTTTTTCTTCAAAGGAGAGAGTGAGGAGTTCGGACCTTTGGCTTTTTGAATCATGTCTTTGAAGGGTAGGGGATAATAAGCCACGCCATGGCCATAAATGTGGCATCTATGACATCTGAAGGGGATTCCTTCATAATCCAGTGTCTGTACAAAAGTCCTTGTCGCCGAGTCAATTGTAATCTACTAAAGAAAACCCTTTTTCATATCAATTTTGACCAAGATGCGGGCTACCGTCATGAGTCCTGTTTCTTTAAAGGACATGTCTACTTCTAGAAAACTTCCCAGGAGATTACCAATGGCCACAAATCTGTGAGTGTTCCAGTACTGCATCATAAATCCAGGGAGTCGCACCCAGATGGGTTCTTAGTCGACACGTTCTCTTTTGGCATGAAAGGTTGGGGTCCATATTTTAAGAATGGTAGGAGTGTCGGCTAAACACCAAACATTTTTTAGAACCCAGTCCACCTCCTCTAAATTAGTAAAGATGAAAGTGAACCAACCCCTTGTGAGAAGCCAAATATGTGGCATCTTAGAAAGTTCTGGTAGCCAAGTTTTTGTGACCCATCCTTTGAGGAAGGCCAGTCCCAAATTTTCCCCTCGTACCCTTCCCACCATCGCTCTTTCCAAAAATTCCAAGACCCTGTCCATCGCCACATCCTCTCTAAAAGCCAGCCATTCTGAACCTGCCCTATCTTGATCACACCATGTAGACTTCGAGCGTCCTTCCTTATATTGCATCTCTAAGGTAGGCCGAGCTTCCTTGAGAGGAAAAATGTTGGGAGAGAGGGCTGCAGTATTCACCAAATCTACCCCACCACTACTTTTTTTCTCTCCCCTGACCAGTGATGGTGTGGATTCCTCTATTTCTACATCCACCAGGATATCCGAGGGTGAGAAGATAGGAGGAGAGGGTATCCCCTCTATGAACAAGATCAAACTCTCAGAGGCAGTGAGCATTGCCAATTCCGAGTAAGGGTAGGTTATTCCTGTGGTAAGTTCTCCCAAGCCAAATCCCAGGCTTCCAGTGAAATCCCCCACGATCGTTGGGGAGGAGACATGTTCACTCCCCCATCCTTCGGAGTAATTAGAGTCATCCGTGAAAGACAGGAGGTTTGTCAAGGGGGATTTCGAACCTACCCAAGGTGCTAGCGAAATTCCCTGGCCTCCATCCTCCTCAGAATGAGGTACCCATTGTTCACTGACCGATTTCCTAGGGGAAAATGACCTTGTCAGATGCCCTATCCCACCTAGTTGTGATCGAAATCCCAAAATTTCTCCATCAAGTGTGGACTCTATGTCAGGAAACAACTGTCCCTCTACCCCAATTAAAATGGGTTTTCCCACCTCCGAAAGAGGATCCGTTTCTTGGAATTAGTCCAGAAAAATAAAAAAAAAGTGCGAAAAATCGCAAGCCCGATCCAATTGCCCAATATCTAGTGCCTGCTAGTAGTCTACCCTAGTTGTTAGCATCTATTAAACTGCCTCCAACAGCATTGTAGTAGCCTCATCTGCCATTAAAATTTGATGCTAGGGTTTCGTCCCATATTTTCCTCATCTTTTCTCTGTTCTCATCCTCATCCATCATCATGGAAGGAATAGATATATTACTAAAAGGATATTTGAATTATAAAAAGTCATTTACAACAATAAATACTAAAACTAAAAGGAGGTTTCTCGTTGCGTAGGATAAGACTGATATCATCACAAAATTGCAACATACTAAGACACATTGTATTCTCACTCTACTTGTCAATAGGGAATGTAATATTTTGGGCACCATTGACTTTGTGTGTGAGGATGTTGTTGTAGTGTTCACAAAACAAACGGGTGCTGCAGAAGGGAAGGAAAGTCAAAATTTAAGAACAAAAAAAGCAGAAGGGATGGGAAATTAGAGCTACACAATCAATTTCACGTGGACATTCGTTTGCGAATACATTGGAGAAGTTGTTCAAAAAATCGACATGTAAATAAAGAATGAATGGCGGGATTTTTAAAAAATAAGGAAATATTCTTAAGGGTTCTAATTTGTATTATTTAAAGGAGACAGTTCTAGAACAAATCGTTCTTCATTCCCTTAATATGAAATGACCTCAACCACTAGAAATTTCAACTGAAGGATTTAAAAGAGGTAGCATAAAGCCAGAAAAAAAGGAGAAAATCATGAGAGGTATGCTAGGAGCATGAGAGAGTAATTTATTCAATCTTTTCATCATTCATACCTTATATATTTTCTCTTTGGATTTGACAGGATGTGGATAGCAAGGGTGGGTTAACTTAGAAATGGAAGTTGATGGCTTCTTTGAGGTAACTTGTGCATTTGTTTGAGTTTGCTACAATTTGTCTATGTTCTCATGGCTAACCAGTTTTTCTCATGTGGAAATGAATACCTTGAAGCCTTATTGATCATTGTTCAAGCATGTCTATCTTCATTATTGATCTTTTTGTATTTGACTATTCTCGTATGAGTGAAGAAATCATCTTGAGTAGTTAGAGTTTCACTCAGGGTCCAGACCTTTGCAGAGGTTTGAAATCTCCAAGAGTCTGAGAAATATGTGAGGGTTTCATTAATAAAGATCATCTTTTCTCTTTGGATATTGTTTCTATTTTATTTCTACAAGAATATATTAAGGATAAACAAATGAACAAATCACATATTATTTTTCTTTTATTCATTGTACAATCATTTAATTTTCTTTTAAGTTTATTATTTTTCTTTAATAATATTGGTGTATTATTCATTTACAAACCTAACTTGTAAATATAACAACTAACTCACTTTCATTGCTTAACTTTATTTCTTTTATTTTTTATTAGTTGTTTAAATATTAACACTTTCTTTTTCTTTTACTCATTCATTAACTTTGTTATGCAACAATTAATACACACATGTTAACTTTAACATTTCTTTGAACTTTTGTTTAGCTTTTTTAAATATTTCTTTTTCTAATAACTATTTTTAACTTTATTTACAAAAGAAATAAATATTATTAAATTCAAAAGATACAAAACATAAATAATAAAACACATAAATATTTAAATATTTAAAATACCAAGTAAAAGGGACTCATGCTTGGACTTTAGGTTATAGGAGACTTAGGCTAGGGTATAATGTGTTTCTATGTTTAGGCTCTAAGTCTAGGGTGATATTCCCATCTCTTCCCACCTAGCCCCATGAGAGGTTGAGTTGTTGCTTCTGAAACTTTCTAGTTTTGGCATCAACAGTACAATGTTGGGGATGTGAGGGAAATCACGTGCGTATGAATTACTCTCACAAAGGAGAAAGAATGAGGATTTTCCACAACATTTAGGAGGATGAAACAATGGAAAACATGGGATGAATAATTCCAAGGATTTATGTAGCCTTGGAAAGAAAGAAAGAATAATATCAATACCTCGTGATCAAAGCGAAAGATAAGATTGATAATCGGCCCATAGAAATTTTAATTGATTACAGAGATAGCCATAGTTACATAAACTCTAACATTGTTGAAATATTTCACTTACAAAGAAGAAATCTTAAGAAATATTTGTTAGTTCAGTTGGTCATTTGGGCTAAAAGGAAAATCAATGAGCTGGTTAAATATTTCCCAATAGACATTAATGGAATCAACAAAAAGGTAGATGTAAAAATCATGCTATTGGGTTCATATGATTTTATAATTGGCATGGATTGGTTGGAGAAACACCATGATGTCCTAGATTGTTACAATAATAAAATCATTTGTCTTGATGAAGATGGGCAGTAGGGCTAAGTTCAAGGAATTTCAAGAGTTGTAGTTGTTAGGGGAATTTCAACCATGCAACTGAAAAATAGTTTAAGGAAGGGATGTCATAATTTTTGTAGCCCATATGGAAGAAGAATCTAGAGATAAAGTGTCGAGTATTGAAGGCCACACGATATTGAAATATTTCGAAGTTGTTTTTGGGGAAATCCTAGTATTGTCACCAAAGAGAGACAATGATTTCTCTATTGACTTGGTTCCATGGGTTTCCCCAGTGTCCAAGAAACCTTACAGAATGGGCACACCATAATTGAACGAGTTGAAAATGTAGCTCGAATAAATTTTGAAGAAGGGGTATATATGCCCAAGTGTGTCACCTTGGGGTGCCCTATTTTTTTTGTGAAGAAGAAGGATGGAACCTTAAGGCTGTGTATTGATTTCGAACAGCTAAAAATGGTTATCCCTTGCCAAGGATTTGTGATTTATTTGATTAGCTGAAAGGTGCAAGAATATTTTCCAAGACTGACTTCGGATCAGGTTATCATCAAATAATAATAAAGGAATAATATATCATCACGGCATTGTTCAAAACAAGATGTAGGAATTATGAATTTGTAGTAATTCCATTTGGACTATCAAATGCCCCAATTGTTTTCATGTGCCTAATGAATGGAGTTTTCAAGGAGTACCTAAACAATTTTTTTATTGTGTTCCTAGATGATATACTCATCTACTCAAAGACAAAAGAGGAACACAAGTGACATTTAAGATTGGTGTTGTGAGTTTTAAGAGAGCACAAGTTGTATGCCAAACTATGTGTGTATTTTATCAAAAGAAGATCCACTATTTGGGGAATAATATTTCAGAAGATGGGATAACAATGGATATTGAGAATATAGAGGCCATTAGAGGATGGAAAACGCCAAAAAATGTGATAGATGTTAGATCATTCATGGGTCTATACAATTATTACTAAAGATTGGTAAAAAAAAAATCAAATATTGCAAGCCCCATTACTTCCTTGCAAAAGAAGGGAGTAAAATTTGAATGGAATCCCAAGTGTGTAGAAATTTTTCAACAATTGAAAGATGTTTTAACAAGTGCATCAATATTAAATATTGCAGATCTAGATGAATATTTTGTGGTGTGCATGAATCTGTGTAAGGAAGGGATTGGTGGAGTCCTCACTCAAAAAGATCATATGGTATGCTATGAGTCCCGAAAACTAAAACAGAATGAAAGGAATTACACTACCCATGACTTGGAATTAAAAACCATTGTTCACACATCAAACATTTGGATAGATTACCTCATGGGAAGAATATTTGAGCTAAGGATAGACCATTGTGGTATGAAACATTTTTTTGGTCAACCAACATTAAATGTTAGGAAAACTAGATGGATGAAATTTTGTAGTGAATACGACATTGCAACATTGCAACAAGGCAATTTACAATAGAAGTTTACTTATTATGAGATGAAAGAGTATTGAATATTCATGTATAGAGGAAAAATGGATGTGTCAAATTCTGGTGAGATGAAAAATACAGTGCTGAGGGAAATCTACAGTGTGTCATATGTTGGGCACCCACAATATTATAAAACAACTGTAGTTGTAAGAAGCTAATATTTTTGGCCAAGAATGAAGAAAGAAACTCCTAATTACATAGTCAGATGCCTGGAGTGTTAGAGAGTGAATATCGAGCATAGAAATCTAGCAGGGTTGCTACATATATTTCCCATTCTTGAGTGGAAATCGATGGTGGTGGTGGAAAAATTGACAAAGGATGGACATTTTATTCTTGTGAAGAACACATACAAGGCAACAAATATTACAAGAATCTACATGAAAGAAGTTTCCAGACTACATGGAGTGCCCAAGAAAATTGTTTCGAATAGAAATCCAAAATTCCCATCTAATTTTTAAAAAGGTTTGCTCAAAGGATTTGGGACATTTTAAATCTTAGTACCATACATGATATAGGTGGATATTGGTGGCCACCCACATGTTCCAACTAGCTCCTTTTGACAGTTTTAGTTCAACACGTTCTTCTGTAATTATTTGTAATTGTGGGTTCTACACTTTTAGGGTTGTCTGAATCCCTACATAGTTTCCAGGTGGATATCGGTGGCCACCCACCTAATCCAACAAGTTTATTTTGGAAGTTTTCATGTCAGTGCATCTTTATGTACTTACATGGCCATTTTGGGGCCCTAAACAAGTTTTTTTTGGCTTGCCACAGTCAAACTATAGACATAATCTAAGTTTGATGGAATAATGTGTAATTCTTGAAAATACCTTTCCAATGGGCTATCACACGCCTAAAATGGAGTTCATATGCAAAATGTATGACCCCAAGAAGTTGATGTACTAACTTACCCATCAGGGCCCACATAAATTTTGGTGTTTCATCTCCTAGGGTTAGGTTTTTGGATGTCTAGGGTTTTAGAATCCATGAGTAATGTTAAAAATTCCTCTAGAGCCTCATTGTAATCATTATGCTCATATGGATGGGAATAGAATCCACATCTCTTCTTAGAGATAGCTACCAGCATTCGAACAAGTTGTTTTCAGATCTACAGTTTTACAATTTCAGCCTATTTTATTTATTCAATAGAATTTATTGTTCAATGGATATATTTTGTTGTTCTCTATATATATTTGTTATTGTATTCAATTTTTTATTCATTTCATTCCACTCATAAATCTGAATCAGTGGTATCAGAGTGGTCTACTCTTCATTTATTTTTCTTTGTGCATGTCCCTGACAAGATCTGGGTACAAGAAGTTGGGACTCGAACCAGTCGAGCCTTTGCAAGATTGGTTGTGCCAAGCCTGAAAACAACTCATGGGGGACCAAAATACATATGATGGAGAAAGATATCCTTTCAAAATGTTTCTCAAGGAATCCCTTGCGCAAAAAAGGAATGAAATGATGGAGAACTTTGCACACATCCTTTGGTGGCTTCCCACAGGAGAGACATCTTCATCAAGCGGCCATGCAACCCCCTTCAAGGTACAATTAAATTTTTATATTTCATAATTTGAAGGACTCATAGATTTGGATGTCATAGATAAATGGGTGAATCTTCTTGAAGGGTATTTTTCGGTCCACAACTTTTCAGATAAGGAAAATATTACTTTTGCACTCCTCAAGGTCGTCCCCCATGTTAAGGACTGGTGGGATACTTACTCTGAGAAAAGGGCCATAGAGGAGTCTGCAATATTTTTCGTCTCCCCCACATTGGATTCCTTTAGAGATGTCGTTAAAGAACAATGCTACCTTTTTGGAAGCTACGAGGACCAGTACACAAGATGGACCACCTTGCATCAGGAAAGGGACCAGATAGTATGATATTTCACCAATATTTTCCATACTTTACATACCAAATTGGGTATCAAAGAATCTGAATGGCATCTTGTGCTCAAATATCACGGTTGTATGCATAGATACATTAAAATGGAAATGGATTTTCTGGACATCACATCATTGGGTATGGCTTATAGATATGCTATCAAGATTGCGCATAATTTAAGTAGAAGAGGTGAGAGATTGGATATGCAAACTCCTCATAGCCAAAGTAGGGAAATGGCAGCCCCAACCCACAAAACAAGGGATGGATAAAACATGGCCACTCTCAGAAAAACCAGTCCAAGACGCAACACAATAAGGGTAATGAGAATTCTAAGAAGGACATGGGAAAGTGATGTGAATACCATAAAATCCCTTGGCACAACACCAAAGAATGTCGCTCCAAGTAGTCATTAGTGGTTGAGCTGAAAGCTTCCAAGTCAAAGGCAGATTCTGAATCTGAATCAAATCTAGAAGGAGGGAGGCAGATTATCGATGCAGAACCCAGTGCCATTGTTGCTACCACCAAATTCCATCCAAGTGAACAAGAAGAACAAGAGGAAGGGGAACGCCTCTTTCACTCAAAAAATATGGGTAAATGGGGCTCTTCTTCATTTCATTATCAATATCGAAAGTCAGAAGAAAATAATCTCAGCAGAGGTCATCAAGCAATTGAACCTGTCAATGAAAGTGCACCTGCAACCCTACACCATAGAATGGCTTGGCCAAGGAAGAGATCTTCGCGTCAGCCGGCAGTGTCATCTTCCCTACGAAATCAATCCCTTCAAAGATGAGGTATTGTGTGATATTTCTCCCCCTGAAGTTTGTGATGTTCTTTTAGGACAACCATATTTTTTGAAGAAACATGATATGTATGAGTCTAGACCCCGTAGTTTTATTATTACTTTGGGTAGATAATTTTACAGGATACCAGAGGTAGCGCCACCTACTATTATTTCTTTAATCTCTACTAAGAAATGCAGTAAGGTCATTTCACAGACCAAGAAGTTATTCTTCTTTGTGGTCCATGATCATAGTAAGCATAAGGTCATCGCCACATCTATGACCTATACACATAGCCTTTCTTTGCAGCAAAAGCAAGTGGATGGAATCATGGAAGAGTACAGAGACATTTTCTCCTCACCCACCAGGGTACCAACACACTACCAATTCAAGCATCCAATTGATCTAACCCTCGGTGCACCTCTGCCTAATTGACCTGTTTATCATCTCTCATTGATGGAAAATGATGAAATCAAGCATAAGATCCAAAATTTCCTTCAAAATGGGCACATCAAACCCAACTCCTTCCCTTGCGAAAGCCCGATTGTACTGGTGCAGAAGAACGACATGACCTGGTGGTTCTGCATTGATTATAGATCATTAAACAAACTCATAGTCAAGAACCGATACCCAATTCCTTGAATTGATGACCTTCTTGACCAACTCAAGGAGGCCAAGTTCTTCAACAAGATTGACCTAAAGTCTACCTACCACCAGTTTCCCATCGAATCGACTGATGTATGGAAGACTAAAGAAGGTCTCTTCAAATGGATGGTCATGCCCTTTGGCATAACAAATGCACCATCCACTTTCATGATGTTGATGGATTATGTATTGAGACCCTTCACCAACTCCTGTGTGGTGGTATATCTGGATGACATCCTCATTTTTAGCAGAACATGGGAGGATCACATGCAGCATGTTCAACAATTTTTGAGCACTCTGTGGTAGCACAAGATATATGGAAACTTGGAAAAATGATCCTTTGGCATGAACATTCTCTAATACTTGAGATACATTGTTGATGAGCATGGGATACATGTGGATCCAGCTGAGATCCAAGTCATCCATGACTGGCCAAACCCGACCACACTAACCGACCTTCAAAGCTTCTTGGGACTTGCCAACTTCTACTGATGGTTCATGTTGGGATTCTTTCATATTGCATGGGCCCTCAGCCAAGTGACCAAGGGAGGTGGCAAGGAAAATTTTGCATGGGAGAAGGAAAAACAATGAATGTTTGATGATTTGAAGCATCGCTTGTGCTTAGCTCCGGTACTCTCCTTACATGACCTGCAACAATTGTTCAAGTATGAAGTTGATGCATCTGACTATGTTGTAGGATCATTTCTCACTTAGAATGATCATCTGATATCATACCATAGTGAGACACTCTCAAATACTATCCGAAAATACCCCACCTATGACAAGTAAATGTATTCCATTCATGTCATCAATGGAAACATTACATTCCGGGAAAGGAGAGAATCATCCACATGGATCAAAATCCTTTGTAGTTCATACAGACGTAGGGGAAGTTGTAGAATGATTTCCATCAGAAGTGGTCCACATACCTGCAGAATTTCCATATAAACATCAAGTATAATATAGGGAGTACAAATCATATCATTGACAGCCTCAAGAAACCTCCCATGGTTGCACTCACTATTGTGCTTCATTCTTATGAGCATGAGGCATCTGAGTGACCCCAACTTTATCAGCAAGATCCTGACTTTACCACCACCTATCATCTCTTGGGTACAGGCACAAATGTCATTGATTATCACATTCAAGATGGATTTTTATGCCATCCAGGCCACCTTTGTGTTCCTACAAGTGAGCGTTCAAATTTGATTTGGGAGGCTCACTACAGTTGGATGGCAGGACATTTTGGTGTGGAGAAAATTGTGGCCATTCTATAGAAACATTTTTATTGGAAAAAACTCTGATAGGAAATCAACAAGTATATCATATCTTGCACTTCATGTGCCATTTCCAAGCCAGCCATCAAGAAGTAAGGCTTACACACCCCTCTTCCTACTCCTGAGAGGCCTTGGGAATCCATCTCGATGGATTACATGTCTAGCATTCCATTCACAAAGAAAGGAAAGGATTATTTATTTGTGGTGGTTGATTGGTTTTCCAAGATGGTCATTCTCACAACCTCCAAGAAGAGCATCACAATGAAAGATACTGCCAAGTTATTATTCCAACAATTGTGGGTCCATTTTGGGATACCACATACCATCATCTCCGATCGGGATAGCAGGTTCCTAAACACATTTTGGTTGATTCTCTGGTCACTGTTGGACACCAAGATCACTAAATCCACTTCTTTCCACCCTCAAACCGATGGCCAGACTGACATCGTCAATCAAGTGATTCTTCACATCCTACGCATGTATAACTCTAAGCATCTATGAACATGGAATGAGATTATTCTCTATGTTTAATACAACTACAATAGGGCTCTCCATAGCTCCACTAGCCATAAACCATTTCAAGTGGGGTTGGGATTCCAACCCTTGGGTCCCATTGATGTTGCACTACCTCTTGCAACCACACAGACATAATATTCCCATGTTCGGTCTAAGGCCGACAAAGCCACCTGATTCATTGATAGGATTCAACACATCCACCAATAGGTCCATGAGATTTTGCAAAAAGCTAATGCTAAGTACAAGCAGCGCCATGATCAACATCAAGTACCACACAAGTTTCAGATGGGAGACAAGTTCTGGTTACATTTGTAGAAAGTATGCCTTACAGGGCCCCATCAGAAGCTATGTCCACTTCTATATGGGCCTTACAATATCACCAAGGTTGTGGGAGAAAATAATTTTGAGCTCAACACTCCCCCCTTCCTTGGCTTGCACCCATTGTTTAATGTGGACCTCCTACGGCCATATTTTACACCATTATCAGACACCACAGAGATCCCAAAATACTTGACACTAATAAATATCAACCCTGACTACATGCAATAGGCATCCATTGATCAGATAGTGGACACACAGGTCAAGGGAACTCGCCAGCAGAGGATCCAAATTTATCAAGTTGTTAAGGCAAGGAAGCTCCTACACCAAGGAAAATGGCTCACCCAGGGCCAAATTCAGCAGAAATTTCCTCACCTGGGGGGGACTCAACACAATGGAGACCAAAGCTTTCTAAGGGGGGAGAAATGATCCAGGTGGATATTGGTGTCCAACCACCTATTCCAACTAGCTCCTTTTGACAGTTTTAGTTCAACACGTTCTTCTCTAATTCTTTGTAATTGTGGGTTCTACACTTTAGGGGTTCTTAGAAGCCCTACACATCTGCTAGGTGGAGATTGGTGGCCTCCCACCTAATCCAATTGGCTTATTTTGGAATTTTTCATGTCATTACATCTTTATGTATTTACAGGGTCATTTTGTGGCCCTAAACAATGTTTTTTTAGCTTTCCACATTCAAATTGTAGGAGTCAAATTTTGATGACATAATGTGTATTTCTCGAAAATACCTTTCCAATGAGCTATCATGCGCCTAAAATGGAGGTCGTATGAAAAGTTACAACCCCGGGAAATTGAGGTACCAACTTACCCATTGGGGCCCACATAAATTTTGGTGTTTCATCTCCTAGGGTTAGGTTTTTTGATGTCTATGGTTTTGGAATTCACGAGTAATGTTAAAAATTGCTCTGGAGCCTCATTGAAATAATTATGCTCAGGCGAATGTGCATAGTAGTCACATCTCTTCTCATAGATAGCTACCACCATTCGAGCAAGTTGTGTTCAGTTTTTCAATTTTACAGTTTCATCTTATTTTATTTATTCAATAGAAGTTATTTTTCACTGGATATTTTTTGTTGTTCTCTGTATCTCTATGTTATTGTATTCATTATGTTATTCATTTCATTCCGCTCATACATCTGGATCATTACATCACCCAGAGTCAGAACGAAAAATAGAGAAGACTAATTGAATCATTGAAGACATGCTTAGAATATATGTGATGGACTAGTCATCAAAGTGGGAGGATTTCATCCACTTAGTAGAGCTTTCTTATAATAATGGATATTGAGGCGTGATTGAACCTCATTAAAAATGATCCCATTTGAAGCATTGTATAACAAGAAATGTAACACATCAATGAGTTGGGATAACCTACTAGAATTTTCTTTTATTGGGCCATATTTATTGAAGGAAATGGAAGAGAAGATGTTGAAGCTCAAGCATAATTTAAAAGATTCTTAGGATAGGAAGAAAATTTATGCAGACAAGAAAATAAATTTCAAGGATTTTAAAGAGAGAGAAAATGTTTTTTCTAAAATTGAAAGCAAAGAGAAGTTCGCTAAGATTGGGTTGTTGTCCCAAGTTGGAAACAAGATATTGTGGGCCTTTCGAAATATTAGAAAAGATAGGGCCAATTGAACACATGAGAGTGCATAATGTATTTTATGTGTCGTTATTAAATAAATATATACCTAACCCTAACCACATAATCGATTGGGTTGTGATCCAAGTGGGACATGAAGGGGATTTCTAGGTGGAACTAGTACATATTATGGACTAGAAAGTCAATATGATTAGGAAAAAAAAATTGGCATGGTAAATGTCCAATAGACCTACTACTGTCCCAAAGACACAACATGGGAGCATGAAGAAACTATGAGGGAGGAATACCCCAAATTTTTTGTCAATTTTGAAGAAAATATAAGCTAAAAATAAAAGACTCCATTTTTGGGTAGTTAGAGTTCTGAAACCACATTGAAAAATTATTGGTATCCTACGTTGATAGCCTTGATAAAAGAATGGTGCATCCAGATGTACTAATATCAGTGAAGGGGGCACATTCCTTGGGTCAACAGGATGAGAGAAGTGAGATATTTTGGTTTGAACTGTTGTTGGAGATGTGGAATTGTATAATTTTTATTTTTTCTAATTATTATGATGTAAATTGTATATGTTTTTGGGCATGGTGTTGTGCATTGAGGACGATGCACAATTGTATGGGAGGGATAATGTAACATCCTCACTATAATCCCTAGTTCACTTAATGCTTAATGTAGACATAATGAAATTTGTCTATGGCCAAGCAATATAATATGCGAAATGTATTTCTAAATTTTAATAAATAAATGTGATACAAGTTGTTGGGGGATATGGACAAAGATAGGGGATAATTAATCCAAAATATAAGGGAATGTCTAGGAGTGTCTAAGAAGGGTCCAAAGGGGGAATTATTTATGGTATTAATTCAACCTAGATTTCTAAATTTTATTATCATTTGGGATAACTTTCTATTTTCTAGTTGAGTGTATGTAGAGACCCTAATCATTGAATACCTTTAAGAGGGTTGGTGTGAGACTCACATCCCATAGTTATTCGAAACATGTAGTTCAACAAAATTAGTTTGGGAAAGAGTGTGAGTCAAATTTCCTTGGTAAAAGAGAAGAAATTTGTATGGGTAGGAACAAGAAGGTTGGGAGAATTTTGGAGCTTGTTGGAGCGTTTTGGAGATAAATACTGAAGAACCAAGTTGTTAGGCCTGAAGACTGAACTCCGGTGTGAGTTTCACAATAACAACAAGTGGTTTCTATTGTTTTCCTAATAATTTTTACGAGTGGTGAGTTTCCCTTGAGTTTCCAATAGAAAGATTCATGGTTACTTGTGCTAGAGAAACCCTGATAAATGAATGGGATGCATGATGGACTAATAATAGTGAAGAGGTACATTCCTTGGGTTGGGTAGGTCAAGAGGAAGAGAGATGGTGGAAATCAGGATAATTGTAAGACAATACTAGTGGGTTATGGGAAAAAATGAGTTATGAATGGACTATACAGAAAAAAAAAAACTTTTGTGGATTTCTTGCCCCAACTCAAGGGTGACTTGTTGTTGATATTTTGAACAACAAGTGTATGGTTGGGTAGAACTTATATCCCAAGTAACTAGTTGCACAAGTGTTTTAAAATGATAAGTGTTTATTGTTCACTGAGCTAATTTATGAGTTTAATTGATGTGTTTTTTACTATGTGGATGTGAATGTTTCCATATATGAGTTTATTTTTTCATTCATGTCATTTCAGTGTGTTGTAGCTACATATAGTTTTGGGTATCTAAAATGGTTAAATTTGTGTACAATTCTTGGTTGGTAAGCTACATGAATTTAGTTAGCATAAATATTTTGATTTTATGTGTATTTTTGTGTAGTAATGTTCCTCGGTTAAGATTGAGAATGTTACATTAGGTGGGAAGTTATATCAAATGCCCTTTTGATGGTACCAAATTTTCCAAAATAGAATTCCCAAATAAATGGAAAAAATAGTGTGCTAATAAAACTTCTATTTTTTTTAGGCCTTGTTATAGATCGAAACTCTTATTCAATAAAATATTGCATTGGATTTATTTAATGGTTCTTATATTGGAAAATAATGTACTTTATGGTGATCCACACCCAAGTCTAAGGCCTTTTGTCGAATTCTTTTAGCATGTATTCAAAAATTGAAGAAAGGATTTATATATTGAGTGAGAATATGCCTATAGGTAGTGCAAATGATTGACCAAATGTCCTTGGTGGATTTAGATGTTAATACAAGATCTAAGGGGAGTTTTAATATATTGGGTTTAACTTTCAAAAATAAATTGGTGAGAGGTTATTTAATACCTAGATGATTTCAAAATAAAAGTGTTTAATTAATTTGTAAAAGGGTTATATTCAATGAAATTATTGATTTTTTTTTGTCTCATAAAGTATAGAAGAGATATTTTACCAAGTGTTATTCATTCCATATAGTCAAATATAAAATTTTGGATTTGATCTACTTGGATCAAATCCATAATGAATATAGAAATAATTTACAAACAAATATTCATTTTGAATAACAATATTTGAAGAATAAATAGAGGTAAATTTTTAAACTACTATTTTATTAATGAAAAAAAACAACATTTTCAAATTGATTCTAATTGAAACATATTCTGGTCCAAGAATATGTATTTCACAAGATATAATAGATAATGGCAATGCATAGGTAATAATAATTTGATCATTTTTTTTCAGTAGTAAAAATGGTTAGAGAAAATCAATATTATTATATGGACTATGAAATTAAAAGAATGGAATTAATTATTTTTTCTAAAAAAAAAAAAATTATAATAAATTTGTTTTTTTTTATTATCAGGAATTTTTTCATTAGTTCATCTCCTATTCATTATAAACATAGAGTATTTGTGGAATCGTACATATTTTATTTAACCAATCAGGTCCTAATATTTACATATAATTTGCAAGTGCATTGAGAATATTATTTATCCTAAAAATGTTTGTAGAAACTTTTGGCTATCCGAGGGATAAAGTTCATTACAATCATTTAGTCAATTAATAAGGTATTCTTAGGATAAAAATATGGTAATTTCAAAGTTTTTAATCCTAATCTAATTTTCAAAGATTTGGATCCTAACTAATTACTATTATAGCTATTGAAACAATTCTTTCAATAACTATTGTTTTAACAATACATCATATCAATCAATTTCATTTGTAGAAAAATAGTGATAGATTATCATGTATATTATCTATATATTACTAATCAACATATATTCCCCTATCCAAAAATATGATGGATATAACTTAAAAAATATATCTATAAAAAATATATCTATAATTATAATTAAGAGGACTAAAAATGATAAACAAAAATAATTCTCATTAACAAAATACATAACATTAATATATCAATTCTAACATTAACGTATCAATTCCAAGTATAATCAATGCTACAATTATTTCATTTATTATTCATAATATCTCATTATTTAGCGATATTGATTTGGCATATATTAAATATTTGGCCGTATATGATCCTTATTGTATTGAATTGAAAACTTTTTTCTTACTAATGAAACATCGAATGCCATATTGGATGAGTATTTATGATACATTTATAAGTTGTACATAAGGTGTACAAGTTTGTCGATATCATCTACTATGTGGAGAAGTATCGGGGTGGGTTCCCAGGAGGTTAATTTTTATTGGAAAAAAAAAAAAGGTGTACAAGTTTGTCTTGTTGTATTATAAATTGCAAATGGTGTCACTAGTCTAATATATTGCAAATGATGTCACTAGTCTAATATATTTATAATCAATGAAGATGTTGATTTATAGCATGAGATTTCATAGTGCATATCTATTTTACTAATTAATATTCACAATAAAAATGATTTAATTTATTTTAGATTTTTTCAATTTTTTTTACCAATAAAAAATTGTATTTTTTTTTTTTACCTATAAAAATTGTGCAGTACTTGAGATATTGCATCAAATATAGGTTTTTATAAAAGGAGATGGAAAATATTTTATATTTCTATAATGATAAATTTAACTTATTTTAATGAACAATATTCATTGATTTTGTCATATTTGTAGATTTCTTAATAGCATTATTTGCCAAAAGGAGAGAATGAACTAATTCCATGGTTACATTAGGTGATTTTTTACTAGAATTACTTCTAATTACCATTTATTATTATTTTTACCACTTTTCCAATTCAATAATTTGTTGATCCAATTGAAATAAGAGATGTATCTTATTAGTATCCATTATAGATTGAGAATGGATGGATTTTACATTGTACCCATTTCACGAGAGATGTATCTTATTAGTATCCATTATAGATTGAGAATGGATGGATTTTACATTGTATCCATTTCATGATATTTATTATTATTTTGGCCATTTTAGTTTTATTCTAAATTATAGATTATTGAATTTATTGGTGTTAGCAATGTATAATGGAAAATTAGATATTTTTTCTTGAGATATTATACTTTTCTTTCTTTCTTATGTAAATTGGAATCAATTTTAATTCACTTTTTTTTATCAATGTATAGTAAGGTGGGAAAGGGGAAGACATTTATATTTGGAGTTATTTAAATGTTTTACATTTTAGTAATTTTGGTCGAAATTCGATAATATAAATTTGAGTGAAATCACAATTTTGTGTTGTTTAAATTGCATTTCTAAATGTATAAATGGATTCATAGTGCTGAAAAACCCATAGAACACTCGAATTATCTTAACGACTCAAATTTGCATATCCAACAATTTCTCATTGGATTTTAAAAAAAATTAATGAAAAAATACCCCAAAAACTAATCAATACATATAATTTAACAATATTTAACGTAATATCTCACATAAAATTTTGAAATTTATGCCTTACATTTAAATTTGATTCATTTAACAATATATTTGACTAATAAATTCTATTTTAAGGTTAAGGTTTCCATATTTTTACATAAAGAGTTAGAGTTTTCTACTTGTCATGCATAATAAATTCAAAAACATTAATTAATAAAAGTTTATTACTAAGAGCTTTGTTATTGTAGGATGAGCTTGAGTATAAGCAAAACAATGAAATAGAGAAGGAAGCATTGTGATAAGCAAGGCTCATTATTATGAGGAATAATAATAATGTTTTATCATACATGTTTGTTTGTGAGGCTTATAAATTGATTCGAGTAAGTAATGTAAGAGTAAGTCTTTTTGGTTTGTTTGGGAGGGGTGTAATTCACTGTAGTCAAAACACATTAGTGAATAGGAATTAGGAAATGTTAGAGTTTTAATTGGTTAAATATTTTATTTTTTATTTTTTAAGAGTTTGAAAAATGAAGACACAAGTTCATTTGGAAGGATATTTTTGCTCTCAAATTTTATGCTAAATTTAGACAAAATATTCAATCAAAATTGGTAACTTTTGGGTGCATTTTATCGTGTTTTACATGATTGAGAAGTAAGACATAAACCATAAAATGACCTAATTAAATATTGTATTGTTCTTTTGAATTTTAAAAAATAAAAAAAACATTTTTGTTTCATAAATCATTAATTTAAAATGTGAGAGTATTAGAAGTAAAAACAATAATTTTTAATGCGTATTTTATATATCTTAGATAAATTTATAATTATATTTAATGGAGGATTTTAATTTTGAAAACTCCTGATTTAATTTTGGAGGGATCAAATCTTTAAAGGGACAAATCTTAAACCTTTCCTCAAGTTTTACACTCTAAAAAAATATTATCACCTCTCGAAAATTGATCCTTTTAAATATTTAATAAATCAAAAATTAAAATAAATATAAAATAGTTATTATTTATTCAATATATAGAAACTAACTTATTTTATTATTATTATTTTATTTTTTATTATTATTTTAATACCTTCTTCTATGATGTTCATGTTACCATGTCCCAGAGCTATATATGAGGAGATCATTCCACTCCAATGAAAGAGAAAATAAGAATCGATTCGAAGGGAGACCGAATCCCAGAAATTGAAGAGTGAATTAAGACGTTGATCTAGCCATTGATCAACGGTGAATGATCGCTGAACAAAAGAGGGACACGTTTTGATATTGGATAGCATTTTTCCTACTCTCAACAATATTTAAAAAGGGAGGACACCCTAAAAGTAAAATCGTGGTAAAGAAAACCGTATGCGTGGCTCAAAAGAGGTTTCGACCGCCCCTAGTGGTTTTAAAATTGTGCCCCCCGAAATACGTGGCGGTCAGCGGGAAATCAAAGGCGACCCGACGTGGCTCTAAGTGAAAGTTGAAGTTCCGGCGAAGGAAGGCATAGCCGCCTAGTTGAGGCATAATCCTGGCGCCATTTTTTGTGAGGTCGTGTTGCTGCAAATCTCCTTCTCCAATCGATGGAACCCTCGAGTCGCGCGAGAAATAAAAAGAAAGGCATCCCGGCGTATGGAGAGCTCGACGACGTATTGAGGTTCCGGTTACAAAAGATCGTCCAGGTGGTTTTTTCAATTGGCGATTAAGGGCGCCAAATCCCATTTGGTGACCAATCCGTGCATGGTGAAAGGTCGATAGTGGCTGGATTGATTCTTGTTGCTCTTGGAAATAGTAATTATAAGTTGGTGAGATCTTCACATCTCAGATCTGTCAGTAGTTTGTTAGTTAGCCGAACTATTAGACAGTCACTCTGTATGACAGTGTGCAAGTGCAAAATCACACGTTTACTCAAAGTCATTCTAAGTCAATCGACAAGCAAAGAAGCTATAAATGGAGCCAATTTTTATCTTCTCGAGTTCAGCTAAGTAGTTGGAAATTCAGTCGTATTAATGGTAGTGTTTAATGTTGAGTCAGTGTTACTTCTATAGGAAGTCTCAATCAGAGTCCATATAAGTCCGAGTCTTTTAGTTAAGCAAATGATTCAGAATAGAGTAAGTTGTAGTTGATGCAGAGAAGAAGTAGAGAGGAAGGAGAAAAACAACAACAGCTGAGGAGTTGAAGAAGTTTGAGCACAAACTCTGTGTCTGTAAAGTCAGCAGAAGACACTTGAGCCGAAGTTCGTCTTAGYTATTGTACTTTGTATTCGCGCATTGYTCCATTGTTCYGAAGTTATTAATATCAAGTATTTTGTGTGTTGACAAGTTTTTATCATATTTTTGAGTTTATGTATTAAGCATAGCACCGAGTTATTMTGCATCCATAAATCATTTTATTAAGTGTGTTTACTCACAGCGCCTAACAAATCATGCAGTTTGTGTACTACGCGGTTCGTTTTGAAACTTTGTCACAAAGCTTGTTTGGTGCACARTATTTGAAATTACRTTGCACAGAGTAGAYTGTGCACATCGTCGATCCATCAAATCTGAGATCTGGTATCAKAGCAGGTTWATCAAAAGCAAGTTAATCAAGAGAAAGTTCTATGAGAACAAATTTATCAGAGMARAAACATTGTTGAAAAGTGAAATATGGATTCTACCTCAAATCTTCAATCTCCCACTTTTACAGGAAATAATTAGGAGATGTGGTCCTTGACAATGAAGGCATTGTTTTGAGGTCAATATGTATGGGAGATAGTTGATAATGGTTATGTGGAACCAGTAGATCAGGTAGCATACAATGCCCTCACACAAGCTGAGAAAGATGTCTTGAAAGATCAAAGAAAAAAGGATGGAAAGATGATGTTTTACATACATCAAGCCATGCATGAGAGCATACTTCCAAGAGTTGCATCAACAAAGCAAGCCAAGGAATCATGGGACATATTACAAACCTATTATCAAGGTATGGACAAAGTAAAGACTACAAAACTTCAAATTCTTAGAAGAGATTTTGAAACCATGTCAATGAAAGATTCAGATTCAGTAGATTCCTTTTACACCCATGTCATTGGCCTGATAAATCAAATTAAGTCTCATGGTGAAACCATAGAAGATAGAAAATTGGTTGAGAAGGTACTTAGGAGTCTTCCTCCTAAGTTTGATACCCTTGTTGTGAGTCTAGAAGAGAGAAAAGACTTAAGCCAGTTCAGTCTAGATGAACTGCAAGCTTCCCTCGTTAATCATGAACACATATTGAATAAGTCAAGTATGTCATTAGAGAATGCATTTTCCACACAATCATCTATAAGTCGTGGAAAAGGAAGGAGGACAGATAACTCTAGAAGCAAAGGAAGAATTTGTGTTAGAGGTGGATGCAGTAGAAGTCCTAGAAATACTAGTGGAAGAGGTCAAAACCCAAGTACCAGTCAGCCAAGTGGTCAAAGAACTGAGAAATCAAACATTCAGTTCCATTACTGCAAAAAGTATGGACATTATGCATATGAGTGCAATAAGAGACTGTATAACCAGAACAAACAAAGCCGAGATCAATCAAATGGTGCAAATAACCAAACTCGCCCTATGTTTATGGCGCACGTTGAGGTAATTCCTATAGTATCCCAAGTTGAATGCCATATTTCTCAAGCAAGTCCATGTGACATATGGTATTTATATTCAGGCTACAATAACCACATGACAAGAAACATAGAATTGTTTTCTAGTTTGGATGAGTCAATCCAAACCAAGATTACACTCGGAACAAATATCCAAGTCATTGTCCTAGGAAAAGGAAGTATAAACATTTTAATAAAGAAAGGAGAACAAAATGTTATGTCTGATGTATATTATGTTTATGGTATGAAGCATAATCTGATGAGCACATGACGACTGTTACAGAAAGGATACATAATCTACATGGAGGATAATCATTATGTGATTATGGATAAATTTTCAAGCAATCAATTTATTGCAAGAATCAAGATGACAAGTAACAAAATCTTCCCATTGACATTGAAGTCAACCAAGAAAAAGAATATAGTGCTAGTTGTTGGTAAAGAAAAATATGTGTAGCTAGATATTGCATTTACAACAGAAAGTGTGTGTAATTTCAATGAAGAAAATAATGTGCATAGCACTAAGAAAGGAGAAAATGGCACAGAGATGAAGGCAACATTCCAATCTCAAGTACAGGATGACTCTTGGCTATGGAATTTCAGATTTGGACATTTGAACTTTGGAGGTCTAAAGCTGCTACACACAAAGAATATGGTAAAACGTTTGTCATTGATTGAAAAACCAGAAAGGATATGTGAAGGCTGCATATTTGGCAAGCAACACATAGAATCATTTCTAGTTGGAAAGTCTTACAGAGCAAAAGCACCACTAGAAATTGTACACTCATACATTTGTTGACCAATGAAAACACCATCTATTGGAGGAAGTACTTATTTTCTAACATTTATTGATTATTTCTCAAGAAAGACATGGATTTATTTCTTAAAGCATAAATCTGATGCATTGGGTTGTTTTCAGCAGTTTAAATCACTTTGGAAAAACATAGTGATTATTACATCAAGTGTCTAAGAACTCACATAGGAGGAGAATACATTTCAAGAGAATTTAAGAACTTTTGTAAAGTTCATGGAATCTACAAGCAATTTACCGTGCGATATACACCCCAACAAAATGGTGTCGCAAAGAAAAAGAACAAAACCATCATGGAAATCGTGCGCAGTATGTTGACAACCAAAGATTTGTCAAATGAGTATTGGGCTGAGGAAGTAGCAACTACAATATACATATTGAACAGATTCTTGACAAAGAGTGTGAAGAACAAAGTTCATCAAGAAGCCTGGACATGATCAAAGCACAATGTGGCACACTTAAAAGTTTTTGGTTGCATCGCATATGCACATGTTCCAAATGAGATGAGAAGAAAGCTAGACAACAAAGGACAAAAATGTATATTTGTTGGGTATTCTGAGGACACAAAAGCATACAAGTTGTATGACCATGTCACAAGAAAGGTCATAATCAGTCATGATATTCAGTTCATGGAGAATGAAGCATGGGATGGGAGTGTAGAGAAGAAAGTTAAGATCATTAATGCTATTGCGCATGATGATACAGAAGAAGAAGCGTTTCAAACACCGTGTACAAGTATGTGCATAGTCCCTTATACAATTGGCACTGTGATACAAATCACAGTGCAGAATAATCCAGTAAGAACAACAGGTGCACAGTCCACACCTGGAGCACAAAAAACATTAGAAAGCAACCCAAGTAGTTCTACATATCCAGATCCAACATTAGCAAGTATGTTACCAAGGAAGACGAGAATTATGCGCGACATCTATAATGAATACACAACAAATATTTTTTCCGTTTTTGCTTTGTTTTCACAAATAGATGATCCATTAATGTAACACCCTGTTTCCCCCAACTTGTAAATATAACTAGACTGGCCAAGAACTATGGAAAACTCATAAATGTGAATATGTGATGTAAATGAAACTTGAGGAAGAGGTCAATGAATGTGAATAACATTCTGAATTTATTGCAGGACTGTTGATGAGGGGATGTGTAGAAAAAGAGACCATGATGGTGGTGGAAGGCACCGGGAAAGGTGGCGTTAACTTCCATCGAGAATTAAATACCGTATTTGGACTCCACTGGCCCGGAGAACCAAAAGCGGCTCACTGCCCCTGAAATTTAATGCCTTGCAGGCTTACAGGTTGATGGCTTAATGAGGGATGGGGAGGTGATCCGCCTATCCGTAGAGCCGTCAGGCCTGATCAGTGCGAGGGTAATCGTGCCACACGCAACCTCGCGAGAGGATAAGGCGTATGGCAGAGGCGATTGAAAGGGCAGACGCGAGGGGAACTCTGGCATTACGCAGAGTGAGTGATAGCAGAGAGGAAAGATTGCAACCTTCGCTCCTGGTCACTAGTAGACAGAGAGACATAGTCTCAGGGCATCGTGGTCTCAGCTCAGGGGTGGCTAGTGGTAAATCCGCTGGGAGTCGCTACACCTACGGTTGGGTGGAAATGAGCACCCCTCTCAGCAGTTGCACCCACTTCTGAAGTTATTTCTGATAAGTGTTTTGTTCATATTGCATCTTGAAATTCATATGCTGACATATATGCTCCTAAAATGTGAAATGGTGAACAATTACAGTATAAGAATGTTTGTGTAGTGTTTTGATAAGTAATGCTAGAGATATGCTTATAACAGAAAGACCATGCATGGCTTATGTTGATAAATGAATTTAATTAGGCATGAGTCGAACTAAGTTAGGGTTCCAGCCCGTTCTCGGGAAGATGTTTACCCGTATCTACCTCCAAAAATGCCCCGGTATAGATCACTTCACAGAGATTTCCTCCTTATAAAGGTTCACCAGGAACCCAGAAAAAGGGATTGAATGCGTAAGTCTTATTAACCCTGTACGAGGAGGAATGACCCTCTTAAGGTTCTGAGGTAGCAGTGTAGGGATATGTGACAAATCGACGAATGAGATCTCGTTGGGTGATCCATAGCCATTCACGACCGTTAGATTGACGGAAGTAACAAGGGCATTACATACCTTGTCCTTTTTCCCTCTATCTTCGTGAACAACGATGAAATCGGGATTGTAGATTCCAAGACCTAGGAGAACATCTGGACCATTGATCTTTCCACATCCACGAAGTAGTGGAAGAATGCACAAGGTGGGAAAATCTGAGCCGTTGGATCTCATCAGAAATACCGTTAGGCGTTGGATCGGGTTAAGTTGCTCGTAGTTTAGTCTCTGGAGCGTGCGCAGGAAGAAGGGATCTACATCGTTAGATCTTAGTATGATTACCCGTCAGCCGTCAGATCGGACAGGTGTTAGAGATCCGGAGAGAGTCAGGATGTTGACCATCGGGATATCAGAGATCCCGAGGTCGAGGAAATCGGGACACTATAAGTCTAGAAACAACGAGATCAGGTCTGGACCGTTCATCAGGTTGGACATGTGGCGGAGATCTGAAGAGAGTCGGAGATCGGAGTTTCATGAGTCCAGAGGACGAGGCACCCAGGAAAACCGAAGTCGCGAACCCTGAGAGTTCATCTGGGTCGTCCATCCATTTGGGACGCGTGTTAGAAATCTGCAGAGAGTCGGGATGTTCGGCATCGGGAAATCGGAGTTCCTGAGGTCGAAGGAGTTGGGACATCACAAGTCTCGAAATCCCAACGAGATCAGAGTCGCCCGTCGCGAAAGCGCGAGATTGGATTAGGACCATCTGCTTGTGGGGACGCATGACAAAGATCTAGGCCATCAGGGAAAGTCCTGACGAGGAGGCCGTCCTTCAGAGTTTGGTTCATCGGGATATCAGAGATTCCGGTGACAAGTTATCTGTGCACTTTGGAATCACGAAACATGAAACCACGATCAGTGGGGGACAATTGTCAGTGCAGTGGAGAATCGGGATTCGAGGAGTCGGGAATCCCGTGGACGTATGTATTGTGGTATTGAAATCCCCATAGCCCCAACAAGGGATAAGACTGCGGTCACGGGGATCATGGTCATGTGAGTTAGGAGCCTAGCTAGGAGAGCTAGTGCGTAAAGGGTGTGTCGGGATTCGAGGAATCGCGAGTCCTAGGGATGTTTTCACTTTGGCATCGAAAACCCCGAAACCCTGATGGGGGACAAGGCTACGGTCTTGTGAGAGAGAGAGAGGTCATGTGGATTAAAGACTTATCCCAAGAGGCCAAGGCAACAGAAGCGCATATCGAGATTCGGGGATCGGTGAACCAAATTGTTGGGACATCACGAGTGTCAAAACCCCGATGGACGAAAGAGATTCCTTCGGAGGATCTCTGGGTCTGTAATGACCGTTAGATGTGGAGGTGAGACATCAACTTAAGCCAGGACGTGAATATGCTTTAGGATAAGCGGCGAGAATATCTAGACGGCCAGAGTCCACCCGTCCAGATCTACGACTGAGGTTCCATTCCGGATCCCCCTTACTGTTCTTCCTT
>JZKD02S1671819.1:58129-78040 GCA_000966675.3 Picea glauca
AATCATATAATTGACTGGTCTGTGATCCAGGTGGAACCGGAGGGAGAATTTCTACCAGAACCCCAATGCATATTGGACAGAAAGGAAACCCGGCTCTGGAACAGAACCATTGCACGGGTCAAGGTGCAGTGGAAACATTTTGGCCCAGATGAGGCTACATGGGAGATGGAAGATGCCATGAAACAGGCATATCCGATTTTGTTTACTTCTGTACATGCAATTCACGTTAGTAACTAAGAACATCGAGGACGATGTTCCTTTTTAGGGGGAGGGAATTGTAACACCCTGTTTCCCCCAACTTGTAAATATAACTGGACTGGCCAAGAACTATGGAAAACTCATAAATGTGAATATGTGATGTAAATGGACCTTGAGGAAGAGGTCAATGAATGTGAATAACATTCTGAATTTATTGCAGGACTGTTGATGAGGGGATGTGCAAAAAAAGAGACCATGATGGCGGTGGAAGGCACCGGGAAAGGTGGCGTTAACTTCCACCGAGAATTAAATACCGTATTTGGACTCCACTGGCCCGAAGAACCAAAAGCATCTCGTTGGCCCTAAAATTTAATTCCTTGTAGGCTGACAGGTTGATGGCTCGATGAGGGATGGGGAGGTGATCCGCCTATCCGTAGAGCCGTCAAGCCTGATCAGTGCGAGGGTAATCGTGCCACACGCAACCTCGCAAGAGGATAAGGCATATGGCAGAGGCGATTGAAAGGGAAGACGCGAGGGGAACTCTGGCATTACGTAGAGTGAGTGATATCAGAGAGGAAGGATTGCAACCTTCGCTCCTGGTCATCGGTAGACAGAGAGACGCAGTATCAGGGCATTGTGGTCTCAGCTCAGGGGTGGCTAGTGGTAAATCCGTTGGGAGTCGCTACGCCTACGGTTGGGTGGAAACGAGCACCCCTCTCAGCAGTTGCACCCACTTCTGAAGTTATTTATGATAAGTGTTTTGTTCATATTGCATCTTGAAATTCATATGCTGACATATATGCTCCTAAAATGTGAAATGGTGAACAATTACAGTATAAGAATGTTTGTGTAGTGTTTTGATAAGTAATGCTAGAGATATGCTTATAACAGAAAGACCACGCATGGATTATGTTGATAAATGAATTTAATTAGTCATGAGTCGAACTAAGTTAGGCTTCCAGCCCGTTCTCAAGAAGCTATTTACCTGTATCTACCTTCGAAAATGCCCCGGTATAGATCTCTTCACAGAGATTTCCTCCTTATAAAGGTTCACCAGGAACCCAGAAAAAGGGCTTGAACGCATAAGTCTTATTAACCATGTACGAGGAGGAATGACCCTCTTAAGGTTCTGAGGTAGCAGTGTAGGGATATGTGACAAATCGACGAATGAGATCTCGTCAGGTGATCCATAGCCATTCACGACCGTTAGATTGACGGAAGTAACGAGGGCATTACATACCTTGTCCTTTTTCCCTCTATCTTCGTGAACAACGAGGAAATCGAGATTGTAGATTCCAAGACCCAGGAGAATATCTGGACCATTGATCTTTCCACATCCACGAAGTAGTGGAAGAATGCACAAGGTGGGACAATCTGAGCCGTTGGATCTCATCAAAAATCCCGTCGGTCGTTGGATCGGGTTAAGATGCTCATAGTTTAGTCTCTGGAGAGTGCGCAGGAAGAATGGATCTACACAGTTAGATCTTGGTCTGATTACCCGTCAGCCGTCGGATCGGACAGGTGTTAGAGATCCAGAGAGAGTCGGGATGTTGACCATCGGGATATCGGATATCCTGAGGTTGAGGAAATCGGGACACTATAAGTCTCAAAACAGCGAGATCAGGTCTGGACCATTCATCAGGTTGGGCATGTGGCAGAGATCTGAAGAGAGTCGGAGATCGGAGTTTCGCGAGTCCAGAGGACGAGGCACCCAGGAAAATCGAAGTCGCGAACCCCGAGAGTTCATCTGGGCCATCCATCCATTTGGGACGCGTGTTAGAAATCCGCAGAGAGTCAAGATATTCGGCATCGAGAAATTGGAGTTCCTGAGGTCGAAAGAATTGGGACATCACAAGTCTCGAAATCCGGACGAGATCAGAGCTTCCCGTCACGAAAGCGCGAGATTGGATCAGGATTGTCCGCTTGTGGGGATGCGTGGCAGAGATCCAGGCCATTGGGGAAAGTCCCGATGAGGAGGTCGTCCTTTAGAGTTTGGTTCATCGGGATATCGGAGATCCCGGTGACAAGTTATCTGTGCACTTTGGAATCGCGAAACATGAAACCCCAATCAGTGGGGGATAGTTGTCAGTGCAGCGGAGAATCGGGATTCGAGGAGTCGGGAATCCCGTGGACGTATGTATTGTGGTATTGAAATCCCCGTAGCCCCGACGAGGGATAAGACTACGGTCACGGGGATCGTGGTCATGTGAGTTAGGAGCCTAGCTAGGAGAGCTAGCACGTAAAGGGCGTGTTGGGATTCGAGGAATCGCGAGTCCTGGGGATGTTTTCACTTTGGCATCGAAAACCCTAAAACCCCGATGGGGGACAAGGCTACGATGTTGTGAGAGAGAGAGAGGTCATGTGGATTAAATACTTAGCCCAGGAGGCTAGGGCAGCAGAAGAGCGTATCGATATTCGGGGATCGGTGAACCAAATTGTTGGGACATCACGAGTGTCAAAACCCCGATGGACGGAAGAGATTCCTTCGAAGGATCTTTGGGTCTGTAATGACCGTTAGATGTGGAGGTGAGATGTCAACTTAAGATAGGATGTGAATATGCTTTAGGATAAGCGGCAAGCATATCTGGACGGCCAGAGTCCACCCGTCCAGATCTACGACCGAGGTTCCATTCCAGAGCCCCCCTACTGTTCTACCTTTAGCGGTAGGGCGAGGGTTCAAAATTGTACGATCAACTCTCGAACGATCGAGATTTACTCATCGTGATCAACGGCTTCCCGGTGGATTCCGGACCCCCCTTGCCATTCTGCCTTTAACGGGGGGGGCGTCCGGAATAGTGTGGCGTGTGAAGTGGGACCCTCCCTGTCATGACGTCCACCGTGTCGCGTTCCCCTTGCTACCTGTATATCACCTAACCGCGCAATGGGCGCTTCTCATTTTCTGTTCTCTACCCCTATTGAGGTTTATTCCTATTGGCCATTCACTGACCCCATGGGAATTCCTCCCTATGGGATGCACGTTAGCCCTGGTGGGCTTCGGCGATTTCAGATTCTAATGTTTGGACATTACTACAGTGCCGGAGTGCGAAATACAAATAGGTACTACGTTCAAACTGAATCGCGATCATGACCCGCGATCACCTAAGAATGGGGAAGAAAAGAGAAAGAGCCAGTCTACGTTGGATCTCCATGGTTATTTAGGAGCCCGAGTCCGACAGAGGACCGAAAAAATTTGATTTAGGTAGTGGGTATGTTACAATTAAGTTTTGAAAAAGTTGTCAAAAATGATGTATGGGCACAAGCCATGGATAAAGAAATCATATGCATAGAGATCAATCACACATGGAAGTTAGTTGATGTACCTGATGATAAGGATGTGATAAGTGTCAAGTGGATTTATAAATCCAAGAAAGATGGAGAAGGAAATGTGCAGAAGAACAAGGCAAGGTTAGTTGCAAGAGGTTTTACACAACAACCTAGAATTGATTTCAATGAAACATTTGCACCAATTGCACGCATGGACATAGTCAGAACTATGTTAGCAATTGTGGCATAGTACAAGTAGCAAGTTCATCATATGGAGGTAAACTCAACATTTTTGAATGGACACTTAGAAGAAGAAGAAGTGTATGTGGAACAACCACAAGGTTATGAGGTTCTAGGACAGGAAGACAAAGTGTACAGATTGAATAAAGCATTGTATGGGTTAAAGCAAGCTCCCAGAGCTTGGTACAGTTGAATAGATTCCTATGTTACATAGAATGGATTTCAGAGAAGTGAAAGTGAGCCAACACTGTACATCAAAGCAAATCAACAAGGTAATATGTTAATTGTTTTCTTTTATGTAGATGATTTGATTTTTACAGGTGATTTTGGCATAGAAGAATTCAAGTCAGTTATGAAGGATGAATTTAGAATGAATGATTTGGGGCTTATGAGATACTTTCTGGGAATAGAAGTTCACCAGTCCAAAACTAGTATATTTATCTCGCAGTCCAAGTATGTGCATGAAATATTGAAAAGATTCAATATGAAAATTTTCAAAGTAGCTCCAAGACCTGTCATAACGGGATTGAAGTTTAAGCAAGGAAGATGAAGGGTCCAAGGTGGATCCCGCAATGTTTAAAAGACTAGTAGGTAGTCTTATGTATCTCACAGCGACAAGACTTGATATTATGTATGGAGTGAGCCTAATTTCAAGATTCATGGAAACTCCAAAAGAATCACAATGGAAGGCAGGAAAGAGAATCATGAGATATGTGAATGGAATGAAATATTTGGGCATTAAGTACTTCACTTCAGAAGATTTCATACTCATTGGATACACTGAAAGTGATCGTGGAGGCAACATAGATGACATAAAAAGTACCTATGGGTACACATTTCATTTTGGAACAGGCATGGTATCATGGGAATTAAGGAAGCAACCCATAGTGACTCTTTCTTCAGCAGAAATAGAGTACGTCGTAGCTACAAGCACAACTTGTCAAGCAGTTTGGATGAGAAGAATGTTAAAAGATTTGTTGCAGGAATAACAGGAACCAACAACAGTGTTTTGTGACAACAATTCAACCATCATGTTATCAAAGAACCAATTGTTTCACAAGAAAACTAAGCACATTGATACAAGGTATCATTTTATCAGAGAATTGGTGAATAACAAAGAGATCTGTTTAGAGTTTTGCAGGTCAAAAGATAAAGTCACGGACATTCTTACAAAGGCTTTAGAAAGATATGCATTTCATCATCTGCGCAATAGTATAAGAGTCTGTGCAATAATAGATGAGTGACAGTAAAATTGTAAACTCAATTTTTGATGAAAATTTGTGTAATCCCACCTACTTATGATTAAGGGGGCGTGTTGGAAATAGTAATTACAAGTCGGTGCGATCTTCACGTCTCAGCCGATCTATCAGACAATAATTTTGTCAGTATTTTTTCAGTCAGTCGAACTATCAGACAATCAGTCTCCAAGTGCAAATTCACATGTTTACTCAAAGTCAGTCTAAGTAAGTCGACAAGCAGAGAAGTTATAAATGGAGTCGATCTTTATCTTCTCGAGTTCAGTTAAGTAGTGGGAAATTCATTCATATTAATGGTAGTGTTTAATTTTGAGTCATTATTACTTATACATGAAGTCTCGGTCGGATTCCATATGAGACAGAGTCTTTTAGTTAAGTAGATGATGCAGAGTAGAGTAAGGTGCAATTGATGCAGAGAAGAATTAGAGAAGTAGAGAGAAAGGAGAACAACATAAGTAGTTTAGGAGTTGAATAAGTCTGAGAACAAACTCTGTCTCTGTAAAGTCACCTGAAGTCATTTGAGTCGTATCTCATCTTAGTTATTGCACTTTGTATTCGCGCACTGTGTCAAACTTATTAATATCAAGTATTTTGTGTGTTGACAAGTTTTTGTCATATTTATGAGTTTATTTGTTAAGCATAGCACTAATTTATTCTGCATCCATAAATCATTCCATTAAGTGTGTTTATTCACAACACACAACAAATTATGTAGTTTGTGAACTGCGTAGTTCATTTTGAGAACTCTGTCACGGAGCCTATTTGGTGTGCAATATTTGAAACTGCATTGCATAGAGTAGACTGCGTGCAACGTCAATCTGTTGAATCCAAGAGTTACAAGAAGCTGGAAACACGATTACCCAATCTCCTTCCAACTAGATGGTTGTGAGCACTTTATATTTTTGTTAGAAAGAAACTCGCATTTCCCAGGGAGAATACTCCCATGAAGAACACAAAAAAAGGTCTCTCATGGAGAACATTGCAAAGGGACTTGAAATTTGAGTCCATTGTAACTATGATGAGCCCATAGTTTTGATGAAGACCTGTTTTTGACACAGACCAATGTTGTTCTACTAAGAAATATTGTTCCATTCTTATGTGGAAAGAACCAGGGTGATCGATATGCTCATAGGTGTGTGCACTGAACGGGTCTCATTGATCCTGTACAAGATAGGAAAACAATTTATGCATTATTGATCTACATTGGCTCTGAGATTCAAATTAAGTGGCCTAATTTGGCATGGGTTTTGGTGAAAGAAACCAAAAACTAGGAAGGAAAAGGATTCAAGTTGTGAGATTAAGGTATTTTTTTTTTAATTTTACAGTTCTGTAATTGTTTTTTTAAATGGTCACCTCTAGCAATTTAGGGCCAACCCAAGGGATATTTCTTATTGGAAAGAACTACGAGTTCTGGTTCTTGTATATGAATCATTCCTACAAGCACAATATTGTTGGGAACCTGTAGAGAATGGCTTCATAGAGCCTCCACCAGCAGACCTGGCTGTAATGAAAAATTATCAAAAACATATAGTTGCAGAAAAAAGGAAGAAAGAAAACAAAGCCAAGCATTGGATACAAAATTTATTAGATGACTTAATTTTCTCAAACATAATTGGAGCTTCCACAACAAAGAAAGCTTGATACATTCTCAAATCAACCTACCAAGGCAATGATAAAGTGAAGACAACCAAATTCAAACTTTGAGCACTCAGTTTGAAACCCTAAAGATGACTGAGTCAGAGAATGTTGACCAGTTCATGACTAGAGTGATGGGAATTGTTAACTAGATCAGATTGACTGGTGAACATATTGAAGATCAAAGGATTGTCTAAAAAGTCCTATGAAGTCTGCCCAAGAAATTGGAAATGGTTGTAATAGTCATTCTTGAATACAAAGATCTAACTAGTTTCTCTGTAGAATAAATAATGTGATCACTCTTGTCACATGAAACCAAACTCAACTTGGAAGAAGGGTCTATGGAACATGCTTTCAAGACTTAGAACTCTTTCAATATAGGCATAGGCAAAGGAAACAGAGGGATAAATAAAATAGGAAGAGGTAGATGTAATGCAAAAGATAGACAAACAAAATATCAATCACGACAGTAATCTAAAGACCTATAGAATCAAAGAGGAAGAGGGAGTAAATGGACATAAAAGTCCAGAATTCAATGTTACTATTGCAAAATGTAATACCACTATTGGACGCAGCCCCAGTTTGGGAGAAAATCATAACGTGGGAGAAATACAACTGGCAGGAAAAGAAACATGTGTAAAGAAGATGTGAATGCAGGAAAATCATCACGTGTAAGGTAGATGCGCATGCACAAAAAATAACACATGTAAGATAGACATGCATCCAGAATAGGAAATCATGCGAGGTGCGCATGAAAGAATACCTAGCTATGATAGGGTTAGGGTTTTGGTAAGAACATGTAATGGCTGGAAAACCAAAAACATGTATAAGTAGGTACTTAGGAGGTCTAAGTTGAGGTTCCTTTTTGGTTGATCATTGTTACTATGTCGTTCGAAGACATAATGACTGTAAGTCTGATATGTTGTGTAAGTTGTTGAGATGAAGAGAGGAAAGAAGGTGGATCTTGAGGGTTAGATCACAGGCTAAGGATCCTAGTGTGATCTAGTTTGCCTCATTGTATATCTTGACCTGTCTGAGGAGAATTGTAATGCATGATGGCTATAGTTTTGGAAACACCATAATAAAATAGCAGAGCAACAAAATATTTGTGGATGTAGCTCGGGAGGGGTGAACCATGGTAGATCATGTGTCACGTGATTGAATATTTAGTATTTCCTTTACTGTCAATGATTAGATGTTAGACAAATGCGTGAAGGGCTAGTTATATATTCTATTTTACATGCATGAATAATAATGACGGGGTATTCAATATAAGTTGAATGTTAAAGTAAAAAATGAAGATCACATACTTTAATCCCAAATCCCCACTCATTCCCAGGCTGCAAGCACTTGAGTATTGCATCCACCAATAGAACTATCTCGAGTGAGACTGCGCAGTGCAGTATGTGTATTGTGTTTCCTTCTGGTTTACCAGAGGGACCGATAATTTTAAAGGGGTTTTGTTGGAGACCAGGATAGACCTGAACCTAGTTCAGCCCAAGAAAGGTAGCAAGAGAGAAGTAAACCAACAAATGGTTTTGTTTCTGGTTGGAACAACATGCGATTGAGTGAATGAGATTTGCTAAAGAATCAGGAAAAGAATGTCAAATCTTGTGAGGAAATGTTATAAAGAAACAGATTATAAAAGGGGATTTGTATACCATGGAACCCAACGAAGGTGGAGATCGAGAACTGGTTGAAAACAAAGGAACAAAAATTTGCGTAGAAAGATAACAAAAATCCAAAGTTAGCACCATGCAAATATTTGGACAAGTACGTATTTAACGACTTGCATGAAGTTTTTTTCTGTGATTTCCCACATGTGTTGTAGGAGTGGATATTGAGGTTGGAAGACAACCACCCTACAAATTGAATCATACATATAGAGTGGAATTTTGTGGAGATCGCACAATTATAACAAGTTGACAATAAATTTGCATGTGCAATTGATTTCTGGTTAGACCACATTGTTTCAGGATTTATCAAAGAATTTTAGTAGATACTGCGAAGTCTTACAGTGAAACAAAGAAAGAGTTCCTAAAGGGACCTAGAGGTAGGTATATCATATCGTTGTATACTTCCATCAATATTTTACTGTATAACAAAGGTGTAATGACAATGGCATCAGACAACTAAACTTCCTTGCATGCATGGGGGAAGGGGGGAAGCACTGATAAGAGACGAAGAAATGGAGGAAGAAATGGATAAAGGAAAGAAGGAGAAGGCATTAGATCCAATAATGATGGAGGAATACCAAATCAAGAAGGTCATGGTGAAAGTTGGAAGAACGCGCAGTGGAGCACCCTACCAATACAAGATGAACAATAAGAATAGAGCCATAGCTGTGAGGGAAGGCTTGGAAAGTGATGAAAAAGAGGTAGAAGATATTCGGGTTGTGGATCAGATTGAGGAAATCTCGCGTGCGACATATGAAAGGAAGATAAGAGGTCCAAGGGAAGGAACCAAAGGAAGAACTCATATCCATATCAATGTCTGTGTGGAACCCATAGACCCATGTACGACCAATACACCAGAAATAACACCACCGTTTAGACAACCAAAATTCAGTAAAACATTGTAGGAAGTACATCTACACATGGAGAAATAACTGGGGAGCCATTTCAGGAAGAATTAGTCAAGGATATACACTGAGCGGAGGTAGTATTTCATCATTCAGGATGGCAGGACATGATCCCACCATCAGGTTACCAGAATTCAGGGGAGAGGCATCAGAGGACCTTGATAAGCACTTGTTCATTTGTGAAAAGATCTGGGAAGAAAAGAAGATCACAGATGATGATACACAACTTGCACAATTAGCTATTCACACTAAGAGACCATGCACTGGATTGGTACATGAGCTTAGATGAGAACATTCCACCATGAATAACCAAAATGATTGTGGATATTAAGAAGTTGTTGATCAATTAATTCCAGAAGCCTAGCTCAGAGGATCAATACATGAATGAGATGATAGAGATCAGACAGAAACCAGGGGAATCTATCTAGGATATTAACCATAGATTCAAATGTTTGAAGGGGAAGCTGAAGTATGTCATGACAGATATGTATAATAGACATCTATTTGTGAATTCAATGCTACCACACTTGAAACACCCCTTGAGACAACAGAAGTTTCAAACTCACGCAGAGGCTATGCCTAAAGACTTGCAAATAGAAGAGAATAAATATCAGAAGACAGATCCAACAATAGAGGAGCTGAAGGAGGATCTGAAGAATTTAACATTTCAACTTAACTAGAACAGGAGTAAGGACAAAAGATAAGTTGTTTGGTGTACCACATGTAGTACAAAAGGACATCACAAGAAGGAGTGCCCAAATTTCGTGCAGTACATGGAAACATGGTTGTCAAACCATTTGTCGACATGAGGACTATGGTGTGAGATATGTAAGACACAGGGGCATGATCCATATCATTGTCCAATAATGCAGAAACACCAGACAATGCCTAAGAGTTCATATTGCAATTTTTTCAAGTCAGTGGGCCATGATGAAAAAGATTGCAGGATAATGGAGTTGATGAGGGAAAGAACAACAAACACCTATAGGGTGTAGGAAGAAATGATGACAGGGCAAGTTGCACCACATTTTAACTAAGTACCAGCCCCATATAACATTGTGCCAAAACAATATAACATTGCGTAGCTACAGTACAATACCACGCAGCCATAGTATAATCTCACGCAGTATAATCAGGTGCCTCAGCACAACACCCTGGGAGGAGATCGAGCCAGCTATAGTGGTGGAGGACGAGGTAGAGGAGGCTTTGGAAGAGGTAGAGGACCGGTGGTATTCCATAACTGTCAACAATGAGGAGATTATGCAAGAGAATGCCCACTTCCACCTGTAACATGTATGTATTGTCGTGCATCATATCATGACACATAAGAATGTCTGACGCTATTGGGGAAGATCTAGGAAAAGAGGAATCAGAACAATCATAATGTTCAATGGATCTCTACCGAAGCAAGGGATGATGGGAGAAATATCAACATAGTTATGCGCAGAGGAGATAAAATAGGAGATGATGCAGTAAGACCAGATCCAACACAACACCAATGGGTGAAGAAGAATGTTGAACCACAGAAGCAGTTTGATGCACAGAACGAAAATGAGTTATTCAAGCAAGCCATATATTGCATCTACATCAACTGCACATCATACTCAGGATGTACCAATGTATGAGATGCCTTCATCGCTGGATCACACTAATGAAGCACAATCTCTAGGACAAGTAAGTACCATAAACATTTTTTTGCAATCCTACGTTAAACTACTAAGCGATCCATCATCTAGTAAAGTGTTACAAAATATGTTAGAAAGATGTAACATAGATGTAGAGGGAAAGATAGAGCAGAAAATAGTTAATCACTTGGATACAAGGAGAAGGACAAGTAGAGAGTCCAGACTGAATAACAACATTGGAGATTTCAACATGGGGGATATTATACTGGATTTAGGCTCTAAAGTAAATGTGGTACCCAAGAAGACATGGAAATGTATGGGAGAGCCCACATTAGGATATTCACCTGTTCAACTGAAATTAGCAAATCAAGACAGGGTTATGCCAATTGTAAGGATAAAAGGGGTGACAGTAGATCTGGATGGAGTGTGCACTAAAGCCAATTTTGAAGTGATAGAAATAGTGGATGGCACAAAAACTTATCCAACATTGCTTGGCTTGGATTAGGCTTTTGAAAACCATGCCATAATCAATTTCAAGACAAGGAAGATGACATTCGAGTCAGGAGAATACAGATTTGTTGCACCACTAGACCCATCATAAGGAGAAAGGTTTGTAGAACCCACTTGCTTAGACATGGAGGAAATCAACCAGTTATACAAAACCACCACGTGAGAAGAAGATTATGTAAATCCAAATGAAGATGGAGTACTCAGCTGGAGAAGCATCACGTCATGCGCTTCAGAATCGGATACAAGTTTGGATAATAGGTGGCAGATATTACATGAAGTATCCACAAGAAGGTGTGCAAGAATAGATTGTGCAGTAAGATGGGTAGGTACATAGATAAACGAACCTCCCAGTTTTCATGGGGTGAATGACTTAGAAGAATTCCAAACAAGATACGAATATGAAGTGTTAGAAAATCATAGACTCTTAGCTCTGGACATATCACTCAAGGAAACAACTACAATATGGTGGGGTGCACACAAAGAGACAATCAAGGACTAGTACCAATGTAAGCAATTACTGCGCATTAGATTTGGCACAGAACAAGGAAGAAATGAACTGCAGAGATATCATGGACATGGGACACCAACCGAACACTTGGAGAAGTGTAGAACACTATGGAAAATGACACCACCAGAAGAATAGCCCCATCACTTCATTCACACATTGGAAGGAATTCCAACAAACTGGTATGTAGACTAGGAACTGCATAGAGGCACTGCAGAATGGACAACATTATAGCAGAATTTTATAGTCACTTTCTCATTTGAACATGAGAACCCCAACATCGATTAAACACTCAAACAAATCAGATGGGTGATATTTATTAAGGAACCATAGGTTGAACTTATAATATAGTATCAACAACTGAATAGACAAACAATGAAAGAACTATTGTTATCATATCATGTGCAGGAAGAAGCACGAGATGAAGATGACCCACACAACATTCAACTTACATAAATTGAAGAAGAAAGAGAGGTGGAAGGTCCGTCTCTAGAATCATAAGCATTTTCTATGCCAATCAAGGTGAAGAAAGTAAATATTGGGAGAAATGATAATCCCAAAATGGCCAATAGTGGAGATTACTGGGATGAACAAACAGTAGAAAGAATAACAGAGTTGTTGCGCGGGTACAATGACCTATTCCCAACAACATTTACAGAGATGAAAGGCATAGCATGAGAGCTAGGAGAGATGAAGATACCTCTTAAACCTGAGGCTAGATCAGTTAGAAAAAGACTGTATAGATTGAACCCAATATATAAAAAGAAAGTAAAAGCATAAATTGATAGAATGTTGGAAGCTGGAATCATAGAACCAGTAGAAGAATCAAAATGGATAATCCCTATGGTAGTCCATGAGAAGAATCAAGGAGGCATAAGGATATGTGTTGATCTGAGAAATTTTAATGATGCTTTCCTAAATGACCATTTTCCCACCTCTTTCGTAGATGAGGTATTAGAGAACGTGGGAGGCTAGGAAGCATACTCATTCACAGATGGATTCTCAGGCTACCATCAAATAAAGATATCTCCAGAAGATAGGTACAAAACCACTTTTTCCATAGAATGGGGATCCTACCAGTACACAGTCATGCCTTTTGGGCTGAAGAACACACCAGAAATATTTTCAAGAGTAGTCATAGTTGCATTCAAAGCATTCATCCATCAGTTTTTAGAAGTGTATCTAGATTATTGGACCATATATAGTCTGTTAAAATATCATGTAGAGGTGTTAAGGATGATGATGGAAAGATGCATGTAGTGTCATATATCATTAAATATCAAGAAGTGCATCTTTGGGACACCTTTTGGAATACTATTGGGACATATAGTCTGTAAACAAGGGTTATTGGTGGATCCTGCAAAGGTTGAAATCATTGTTAACTTATCACCACCCAAATTAGTATGCCGATTGAGAGAAACACTGGGACACATAGGCTACTGCAAGAAATTCATAAAAGGGTATACGCAGATCAATGCGCCGATGGAGAAACTGTTGAAGAAGGATAGTAAATTCTAGTGGAATGAGGACTGTCAACGAGGTTTGGAAACTCTAAAAGAAAAAATGGTCACATCACCTATACTAGTATTCCCATACCGGGAAAGACATTTCATGTGCATGTAGATGCATCAACCATAGCAATTGGAGCTATTTTGGTGCAGCCAAGAGCAAGAGAGTTAGACCATCCTATATCATTTTCAATAAGAAACTATCAGAGTCAGAGCAGAACTACAATCCTACAGAGAGAAGGCCTAATAATGGTATATGCATTGCAAAAATTCAAACACTACCTACTTGGGAAACACTTTAAAATTTTCACGGATCATTCTTCCCTCAAGTACCTAGTCAATAAGCTAGTGTTGGGGGGGGGAGAATCTATAGATGGTTACTGTGTTTCAAGAATTTGACTTTGAAGTGATAGTCAAACCAGGGAATTTGAATGCAGGACCCGATCACCTATTGAGGATCACCAATGGAGAGGAACCTACAAATTTAGAGGAAAATGTCCATGACGCACAGTTATTTTTAGTCTAAGAAGATGATGACTATTTTGCTGACATAATTGAATACTTGAGTACAGGGACTATGCCACAAGAATTCAACACTGCGCAGAAGAAAAATCTGGTATTCAAAGTTGCAGACTATCAATTGATTGCAGGACACTTATACAAGATGGGTGCAGACAACATATTGAGAATATGTGTACTAGAACATGAAAGGCCTTGGAATTTAGCAGAGGCTCACGAGGGAATAGTTGGAGGACATTATGCAGGAAAATCTACCACTCAGAAGGTATTACATGCAGAACTATGATGGTCGACCATTCATAGAGATGAAAAGGACTACTGCCAGAGATGTGATGTATGTCAGAGGGTTGGAAAACCTAATAGACAAGATGAGATGCCCCTAAGACCACAAGTAACCTTGCAAGTATTCAGAAAATGGGCAATAGACTTTGTGGGACCAATTAACCCACTAACAAATATGTCAGGAGCAAGGTATATCATTACTGTGACAGAGTACTTAACGATATGGGTAGAAGCAACACTAGTAAAAGATTGTAGCATAGAGACAACAACACACTTCCTATTTGAGCAAGTGATCACTAGATTTGGATGCCCAAGGATTTTGATCAGTGAACAAGACAATCACTTCATCAATAGTACTATCAAGGCTATGACTGAGGAGTTTGAAGTATATCATCAAAAGAGTACACCATATCACCCTCAAGCAAATGGAACAGTGGAAGCCTTTAATAAGATCATAAAGAATGCTTTGACAAAGATCTACAATGTCAATAGGGATGATTGGGATTTGAAGATACTAACATTATTATGGGCATACATAACTACATGCAAAAGGTTGACAGGACAAACACCATTCAAGTTGGTGTATGGACAAGAAGCAATGGTGCCATTAGAATTTTTGGTACCCAGTCTACACGTAGCGGAAATCACCAACATGAAAGAACAAGGCGCAGTACAATAAAGGCTAAGTCGGTTGATGGATATGGAAGAAGATATGATTCTAGCAGGATTTCACCAAGAAGTACAAAAATTAAGGGACAAATCTTGACATGACAAACATATTAAAAGGAAGAGTTTCAAGGAGGGATACATAGTCTTGGTGTATGGAATTAAATTTCTTCAACATCCAGAAAAATGCAAAATGCAATGGTTGGGACCATATGAAGTGAAGACTGTCACAGAGGGTGGATTTGTACATTTGAAAGATTTAGGAGGTACAGAACTCAAAGGAATGATCAATGGGAGTCGACTGAAACTATATAGGGATAGTCGACCTCCTAGCACCTAGAAAGTTACTGTGAAGTACGAAGATATGTATATAGTGTATTATAGTAGAAGTAAGGGAGAGAAAATGAGAAAAACATAAAAAAAAATTAAAAAAAATCCATAAAATGTAAAAAGGGGATAAAAATAAAAATAGATCGTCGCACATGGAGGGTCTTGATAAAATATAACTGGTAGAAAAGAACAGTGCGCTGCAAGAAAACCATGGTTTGAAAACACCGCACAAAGAAGAGAAGTTAACATGTAGAAAGGTATAGCGCATAGTAAACACAACAAAAAGTGAAAAAATGACAATTGTTAGTGCGAAACAACTGTCACTTCTTTGTCCCACTATAAAGTCGAAAAAAGGGGGGGAATCGACCCATTGTGTTGTTTGCTAAGGAGAAGAACACAGAGCTGAGTGGAAGAGTGATAGAGTGTGAATTTATGCTAACCTTTGTTGATTTGGAAGTCTACAAGTTAGATTCTCTCGCCATGTCANTTTCTGGTTGGAACAACATGGGATTGAGTGAATGAGATCTGTTGAAGAATCAAGAAAAGGATGTCAAATCTTGTGAGGAAATGTTATAAAGAAACAAATTATAAAAGGGGATTTTTATACCATGGAACCCAACGAAGGCGGAGATCGAGAACTGGTTGAAAACAAAGGAACAAAAATTTGCGCAGAAAGATAACAAAAATCCAAAGTTAGCACCGTGCAAATATTTGGACAAGTACGTATTTAACGACTTGCATGAAGTATTTTTCTGTGATTTCCCACATGTGTTGTAGGAGTGGATATTGAGGTTGGAAGACAACCACCCTACAAATTGAATCATACATATAGAGTGGAATTTTGTGGAGATCGCGCAATTATAACAAGTTGACAATAAATTTACATGTGCAATCGATTTCTGGTTAGACCACATTGTTTCAGGATTTATCAAAGAATTTTAGTAGATACTGCGAAGTCTTACAGTGCAACAGAGAAAGATTTCCTAAAGGGACCTAGAGGTAGGTATATCATATCGTTGTATACTTCCATCAATATTTTACTGTATAACAAAGGTGTAATGAAAATGGCATCAGACAACTAAACTTCCTTGCATGCATGGGGGAAGGGGGGAAGCACTGATAAGAGACGAAGAAATGGAGGAAGAAATGGATAAAGGAAAGAAGGAGAAGGCATTAGATCCAATAATGATGGAGGAATACCAAATCAAGAAGGTCATGGTGAAAGTTGGAAGAACGCGCAGTGGAGCACCCTACCAATACAAGATGAACAATAAGAATAGAGCCATAGCTGTGAGGGAAGGCTTGGAAAGTGATGAAAAAGAGGTAGAAGATATTCGGGTTGTGGATCAGATTGAGGAAATCTCGCGTGCGACATATGAAAGGAAGATAAGAGGTCCAAGGGAAGGAACCAAAGGAAGAACTCATATCCATATCAATGTCTGTGTGGAACCCATAGACCCATGTACGACCAATACACCAGAAATAACACCACCGTTTAGACAACCAAAATTCAGTAAAACATTGTAGGAAGTACATCTACACATGGAGAAATAACTGGGGAGCCATTTCAGGAAGAATTAGTCAAGGATATACACTGAGCGGAGGTAGTATTTCATCATTCAGGATGGCAGGACATGATCCCACCATCAGGTTACCAGAATTCAGGGGAGAGGCATCAGAGGACCTTGATAAGCACTTGTTCATTTGTGAAAAGATCTGGGAAGAAAAGAAGATCACAGATGATGATACACAACTTGCACAATTAGCTATTCACACTAAGAGACCATGCACTGGATTGGTACATGAGCTTAGATGAGAACATTCCACCATGAATAACCAAAATGATTGTGGATATTAAGAAGTTGTTGATCAATTAATTCCAGAAGCCTAGCTCAGAGGATCAATACATGAATGAGATGATAGAGATCAGACAGAAACCAGGGGAATCTATCTAGGATATTAACCATAGATTCAAATGTTTGAAGGGGAAGCTGAAGTATGTCATGACAGATATGTATAATAGACATCTATTTGTGAATTCAATGCTACCACACTTGAAACACCCCTTGAGACAACAGAAGTTTCAAACTCACGCAGAGGCTATGCCTAAAGACTTGCAAATAGAAGAGAATAAATATCAGAAGACAGATCCAACAATAGAGGAGCTGAAGGAGGATCTGAAGAATTTAACATTTCAACTTAACTAGAACAGGAGTAAGGACAAAAGATAAGTTGTTTGGTGTACCACATGTAGTACAAAAGGACATCACAAGAAGGAGTGCCCAAATTTCGTGCAGTACATGGAAACATGGTTGTCAAACCATTTGTCGACATGAGGACTATGGTGTGAGATATGTAAGACACAGGGGCATGATCCATATCATTGTCCAATAATGCAGAAACACCAGACAATGCCTAAGAGTTCATATTGCAATTTTTTCAAGTCAGTGGGCCATGATGAAAAAGATTGCAGGATAATGGAGTTGATGAGGGAAAGAACAACAAACACCTATAGGGTGTAGGAAGAAATGATGACAGGGCAAGTTGCACCACATTTTAACTAAGTACCAGCCCCATATAACATTGTGCCAAAACAATATAACATTGCGTAGCTACAGTACAATACCACGCAGCCATAGTATAATCTCACGCAGTATAATCAGGTGCCTCAGCACAACACCCTGGGAGGAGATCGAGCCAGCTATAGTGGTGGAGGACGAGGTAGAGGAGGCTTTGGAAGAGGTAGAGGACCGGTGGTATTCCATAACTGTCAACAATGAGGAGATTATGCAAGAGAATGCCCACTTCCACCTGTAACATGTATGTATTGTCGTGCATCATATCATGACACATAAGAATGTCTGACGCTATTGGGGAAGATCTAGGAAAAGAGGAATCAGAACAATCATAATGTTCAATGGATCTCTACCGAAGCAAGGGATGATGGGAGAAATATCAACATAGTTATGCGCAGAGGAGATAAAATAGGAGATGATGCAGTAAGACCAGATCCAACACAACACCAATGGGTGAAGAAGAATGTTGAACCACAGAAGCAGTTTGATGCACAGAACGAAAATGAGTTATTCAAGCAAGCCATATATTGCATCTACATCAACTGCACATCATACTCAGGATGTACCAATGTATGAGATGCCTTCATCGCTGGATCACACTAATGAAGCACAATCTCTAGGACAAGTAAGTACCATAAACATTTTTTTGCAATCCTACGTTAAACTACTAAGCGATCCATCATCTAGTAAAGTGTTACAAAATATGTTAGAAAGATGTAACATAGATGTAGAGGGAAAGATAGAGCAGAAAATAGTTAATCACTTGGATACAAGGAGAAGGACAAGTAGAGAGTCCAGACTGAATAACAACATTGGAGATTTCAACATGGGGGATATTATACTGGATTTAGGCTCTAAAGTAAATGTGGTACCCAAGAAGACATGGAAATGTATGGGAGAGCCCACATTAGGATATTCACCTGTTCAACTGAAATTAGCAAATCAAGACAGGGTTATGCCAATTGTAAGGATAAAAGGGGTGACAGTAGATCTGGATGGAGTGTGCACTAAAGCCAATTTTGAAGTGATAGAAATAGTGGATGGCACAAAAACTTATCCAACATTGCTTGGCTTGGATTAGGCTTTTGAAAACCATGCCATAATCAATTTCAAGACAAGGAAGATGACATTCGAGTCAGGAGAATACAGATTTGTTGCACCACTAGACCCATCATAAGGAGAAAGGTTTGTAGAACCCACTTGCTTAGACATGGAGGAAATCAACCAGTTATACAAAACCACCACGTGAGAAGAAGATTATGTAAATCCAAATGAAGATGGAGTACTCAGCTGGAGAAGCATCACGTCATGCGCTTCAGAATCGGATACAAGTTTGGATAATAGGTGGCAGATATTACATGAAGTATCCACAAGAAGGTGTGCAAGAATAGATTGTGCAGTAAGATGGGTAGGTACATAGATAAACGAACCTCCCAGTTTTCATGGGGTGAATGACTTAGAAGAATTCCAAACAAGATACGAATATGAAGTGTTAGAAAATCATAGACTCTTAGCTCTGGACATATCACTCAAGGAAACAACTACAATATGGTGGGGTGCACACAAAGAGACAATCAAGGACTAGTACCAATGTAAGCAATTACTGCGCATTAGATTTGGCACAGAACAAGGAAGAAATGAACTGCAGAGATATCATGGACATGGGACACCAACCGAACACTTGGAGAAGTGTAGAACACTATGGAAAATGACACCACCAGAAGAATAGCCCCATCACTTCATTCACACATTGGAAGGAATTCCAACAAACTGGTATGTAGACTAGGAACTGCATAGAGGCACTGCAGAATGGACAACATTATAGCAGAATTTTATAGTCACTTTCTCATTTGAACATGAGAACCCCAACATCGATTAAACACTCAAACAAATCAGATGGGTGATATTTATTAAGGAACCATAGGTTGAACTTATAATATAGTATCAACAACTGAATAGACAAACAATGAAAGAACTATTGTTATCATATCATGTGCAGGAAGAAGCACGAGATGAAGATGACCCACACAACATTCAACTTACATAAATTGAAGAAGAAAGAGAGGTGGAAGGTCCGTCTCTAGAATCATAAGCATTTTCTATGCCAATCAAGGTGAAGAAAGTAAATATTGGGAGAAATGATAATCCCAAAATGGCCAATAGTGGAGATTACTGGGATGAACAAACAGTAGAAAGAATAACAGAGTTGTTGCGCG
>JZKD02S1671819.1:100061-115538 GCA_000966675.3 Picea glauca
GTGTTATATATGCATGTGCATTGTCCTTCATGTCCAAATACCTTTATCAATCTCGCGGTCCAAAACCCATGACTAGGGTTGACATCAATGACAACAACCAATCTTCCAACATTAGATTTTCCCAATCATTCTAAGCTACATCCTATTTTTCATGTTTCATGCTTAAAGAAGGTGATTGGAACTAAGTTCAAAATTCAAACCAACCTTCCCGAGTTGGACGAAGAAAGATCCATTTGGATACAACCACAAGCAGTTTTGGACCAACATGAGCGTCGCCTGCATCAAAGAATCATCAAGGAAGTGTTATTCTAGTGGAAATATACAACTCCAGCAGATGCCACTTGGGAACCAGCTACCATTCTGCAACAATTTCCACATCTAAAGCCTTGAGGACAAGGTTGTTTTTAAGGGGGAGGACATGTTAGGGTCCTAACCTGCACATAGGTAGAACAATATATTTGGATGTAATAAAGGTCAATATTAATAAGGCCTTGCAATAAAGTAGAATAAGTCGAATGTAAGAAGAATTAATAGAATCTTTCACTTCTAGAAGGATATTCCTCTAGATGGTTCTTTTGATAGACATATTTAGTATAAATAGGAGTCAAGGGTATGAGAACCCTATCTTGGATATTATTGTAATAGAGCTATGCTTGACTAGAGGTTTCCCCCCTGAAGAGGCCCGTGAACATTTCTCTCATAATCAAAGTGATCTTTCTGGTGTTATATTGATATCATTTCAGTGTTATTGTGGTGTTGTTTTGGTTATATTGTTGTTTATCTGCCATTTCTAGAATTTTATTTATGTTCTGCATACTTTTTATATCTGGAATATTACAGGTGCGGAAAGGGGTAACAGAGGTATCAGGATCAGTGACATCAATGATCCCGCGACATGATTTGCAACAAGATTTCTCGATTGCAAATTAATGCGCAAGTGTCAAAAAGAAGAAGTTCTCATAGGAGTAGTAGTAGTCACAACGCAGTGCACAAAGGGGAGGTTGATGAATTGGGCCTCTTATATACTAAAATCATTCCTTGAAGACTACAAGGACATGGAAGAATGGGACTCTGAGTCCCACTACTTGTGGTTACTCATCCTCATTTCACTTATGGGGTGGAAGGAACCTACATACACTATGTTCCTGCCAAGGACATGCAAATCTGGCGCAACGAGCTACACGTCGTTGCGAAGCACAGTAGATCCCAAGGTAAATAAATTCAACAATGACATGTTAGCTCAATTCTTAACATAGATCCATAAAAACTTGGCGGATACATGGAGAATTGCCCCAGAAACTGTCCATGAGTTTGGACAGATAGTGAATTTCCAGGCATCACACCACAACATGTGGTTGTAGGAAAAGACAGATCCAACCAAGGAGTGCTTGTAGCTGAAGTACTGTGTGATGATGCAGGACATCCACATGGAGGTCCAAGAGTGGCTTGAGGAGTGGAAAGTGCCAAAGATTCCAAGAGCAACGCCAATAGTACAAATCCAGACACAGGGTAGCACATTCCCCATGCAACAGATAGGCAGGAATGGCACTATCCAGAAAAAGAATACAATAGTAGGTACAGTGGGGGAAAACAACCCAATTCGAAATAAAAGAAAGACACAAAAGAATTCACAATGTGGTCCTACACAGGGTCCACTGGGCACGGAACATGCACCGAGAGGATCGACATGATAGGTGAATGCAGAAGAAGTGCAGATAGAGACACAATAAGTCTTAATGGAAGAAGGAGAAGGGAAACATACCAGCATGGATACACAAATGCTAGAAGCGTATGAACCACCAGAGGCCCAAAGGAAGAGAACAAGGGAGAAACCAAGTGGTTCCAGAAAGAAGGCCAAGGCCCACAGGAAGCCCATGGAAACATCATTGACGCAAGATGACATGGATTTGATAGCCACGAAAATAGAGGATTGGTTGTCAAACATGTGGGAGAGCGTCGAGAACCACAAAGCTTCAATTTTGGAGCAAATCCAAGAGGTGAAAACTACGCTAGAGAAGTTAAAGGTCAAAATAGAGCAGCAACAACAAAAGACAACAGCGCCAACCAAAGAAGGGGTACCAATGGGTGAGATAGTGCAAATCATGACACAGGGGAGTGTAAACTTCAGGATTACTCCAAACATGTTGTTCATGGATGAGGAGACAACGCAGAGGTCGCTGAGAGAGATTGAGATGATGAACTTGGCACTGCCCAAGATTCCAACTAAAGCACTATATAAATTACAAGTGAGCATCGGGTAGGAGATTTAGTCCAGAGCAAGGTCGGATGTGACGAACTTACAATTGGTGCAAGAAGACAACACCTCACTGAAGGAGGCACTTAGCCAGGAAGGGCAGGAGATAAAGCTAGCACAAAAAAAAAGTGGAGGATGGAGAAACATATAAGTGGAGTATTTCAAGCCCTCCCCGATAGCACAGAATCGGAAGAAGCATCTTCTGAAGAGAAGATGAGGTAAATAGCACATGCCCTGATACAATATAAAGAGAATATCAAAGAACTGGAGGAGCACGCAGTACCTGCGACTCCTCCAACATTCTGAGCGAAAAGAGAGAAAGACGCGATAACAACTATAGAAAACATTGCACAGAAAATAAATAGAGTAGCAGAATTGTTGGAAAAGAGCGGCCATCTATGGAAACAACTATAAGAGGATGGGAGCCTACAAGAGATGCAAGGAAAGGAAGATAATTTGCATGCAGCAATGGCAGATTTCAAGCAGTGACAGAGGAAAATGTCACTGCCAGAGAAGAGCAATACTGTCGTAGAAATGAAGAACCTTCAGGAAGAAAAAAAAGCGATGCAGGCACAAAATATCGCACGACGGGCTCATTTGGAGCCCCTACAAGAAAAGGTATAATAATTGGTCATGGAAATCGATGCAACAAAAGTTCTCCTTGAACATATAGGCTTGGAGGGGCGCAAGATATTACAACCACCAATCACCGTGCAGTTGGTCGAAATCATGTCAACAAAGAGCACCCAGGCTCAGGAGTAGTGCCAACAAATAACAGATATGTACGAAGCACTATCGCAAGTAGTGATAGAAACTAGAGTTCGGAAGTGACTCGGGACAAGTCATGATATCAGTGTTGGGGGCCCGTTGGATGCAAGCCCATTTTGGGAGAAAAGAATGACATGGGAGAAATATAGTTGGCGGGAGAAGCAACAAGTGGAAAGAAGATGCACATGCAAGAAAAACAACACGTGTAAGGAAGATGCACAAGCAGGAAAAGAAGCACATGCAAGACAGACACACATGTAGAAGAGGAAAGCATGCGAGGCATGCATGCAAGAATACCTAGCCATGCTAGGGTTAGGGTTTTGGTAAGAAGATGTAATGGATGGTAAGACAAAAACGTGTATAAGTAGGTACCTAGGAGGTCTAGGTCGGGGTTCCTTTTTGGTTGGTCATTGTTACTATGTCATTAGAAGACATAATGAATGTAAGTCCAATCTTTTGTGTAAGTTATTGAGCTAAAGAGAAGAATGAAGTTGGATCTTGAGAGTTAGATCACGGGATGAGGAGCCTGGTGTGATCTAGTTCGCCTCATTGTATATCTTGATCTATTTGAGGATAATTGTAATGCACGAGGCACCATGGTTTTGGAAACACCATAAAAAAAGAGCAGAGCAGCCAAATCTTTGTGGTTGTAGCCTGGGAGGGGTGAACCACAGTAGATCATGTGTCATGTGATTGAACATTGTGTATTTCATTTACTGTCAATGATTAGATGTTAGACAAATATGTGAATGACTAGTTAGATCTGTTATTTTACATGCATGAATAAGAATGAMTGGGTATTGAATATAAGATGAATGTTAAAGTAAAAAAWKAAGATTAAAGAGTTTAATCCCATATCCCCACTCATTCCCAAGMTACAAGCACTTGAGCGTTGCARCCACCGATAGAACTATCTCRAGCGAGACTRCAYAGTGCACTCTGCGTACTGTGTTGCCTTATGGTTTACCAGAGGGGCCGATAGTTTTAAAGGGGTTTTGTTGGAAACCATGATAGACCTGAACCTGGGTCAKCCCAAGAAAGGTAGCAAGAGAAAAGTAAACCAACAACCACTATGAGAGTTAATACAAAAAGAAGTTGTCAGATTAGAATAAAGGAAGAGAAAATGTCTCCAACAATGAAGGAGAACAATATGAAGCAATGTTTCTTTCATGCCATACATATGACGAAGGTTACTATAAGGACCTTTGGTTGTTGGATGGTGGTTGCAACAATCACATGAAAGGTAAAAAATATTTGATTTCTTACATGGATATATCTATTAAATATGAGATAAATCTTGGTGATGATTCTCAAGCAAAATCCCTAGGAAAAGAAATTGTATATGTTTTAACTAAATAAGATCAGAAGAAAGACATACATGATGTCTACTATGTACCAAACCTTAAACATAATCGACTAAGTGTAGGAAAATTCTTGGAGCATTGATATGATGTCTTATTCAAAGTCTCAATGTGATTAATTTTGGATAAATCACTCAGTATGAAACTCATTGCAAAAATCCAAATGACCAAAAATAAGATGTTTCCCCTAAATCTATGAAGTGTCAATTTGGCTCAGTCATATGCCCAAAATGTATCAAATTTAGATGAGACTTTCCTATGGCATGCTAGGTTTGGTTATCCTCCATTTAAGAGTCTTAGTCTTCTCCAAAAACATTCAATGGACAAATGTCTTCATGTTTTGAATGAAGAAAACACTCCTTGTGAAAGTTGTATACTTGAAAACCATAAGAGAGATAACTTTCCAACATCCTCCAATATAGCCAAAGAACATTTAGAATTGGTTCACATAGAACTCTGTGGACCAATGCAAACCTAATCCATTGGTGATAGATTTTATTTTTTGAGCTTTATTTATGATTTTAGCAGGAAAATATGGATTTATTTTCTTAAAAATAAGTCTGACACTTTTTCAAAGTTTAAAGAATGTAAAGATGAAGAAGAAAAATAGAGTGGAAAGTATGTGAAAGTGCTCATCTCAGATGGAGGAGGAGAATACAACTCCAAGGAATTTGTTCGTTTTTGTAGACAACAAGGCATCATAATGCATAATACAACCAGATATACTCCACAATGGAATGGAGTGGCTGAAAGAAAAAGACATATCATCATGAGCATGGCCAAGATCATTATCAGAGCAAAGAATTTGTGCAATGACTATTGGGATGAAGTGATTTCCTATTCAGTTTATATTCTGAAGAGATCTCCAATGACAAGTGTCAAGGACAAAGTACCTTAAGAGGCATGAAGTGGAACAAAGCTAAATGTGTCTCACTTCAGAATTTTTAGCTGCATTATTTTTGCACATATCCTTGAAGAGCTAAGAAATAAGATTGAAAACAAGAGTGAAAGTTGTGTCTTCATAGGATACAATGAACAATCAAAAGCCTACAAACTTTATAATCCAATCACTAAGAAATTTTTGGTGAGAAAAGATGTCAAGTTCTTATATAACAAATCATGGAGTGAGAAAGAAAAGGAAACAATGGATAGTCAAAATCCATTGCAGTAGATTGATGAGCAAGTTGAAAAATCAGGACAACAAGCACACCCACCAAGACTACCAAGATTACAGGTACAAAGACAACAAGAACATTCTAGAAATAGTTCTTCTTCCAATAGTGAATCATCCTCTTCAACAAAAAATCAGCCAAGAAGAAGCATAAGGGAAATTTATCAGTAGAACAATGACTCTGAACAACAAGGTCATTTTTCCTTTTTATTATGTCATCCAACCTTCTTTGAAGAAGCAGTGAAAGAAGAACATTCGGTTCAATCCATGAATGAGGAAATTGAAGCCATAGAAAAGAACAAGACTTGGGATCTTGTTGAACTTCCAACAGACAAATCCAACATAGGAGTCAAGTTGGTATATAAAACAAAAGTAAATGAAAAATTCAAGATAGAGAAGCATAAGGAAAGGTTGGTTGCCAAAGTTTTATCTCTACAACCTGGCATATACTATGGTGAAACCTTTTCTCATGTAGCAAGGTTAGATATAGTAAGGACCATCTTAGCTACTACAACTCAAAACAAATGGAAAGTGTTCTAGTTAGATGTAAATTCATCTTTCTTGAATGGCGTTTTGGAAGAAGAATTGTATGTGGATCAACCATCTGGCTTTGAGGTCAAAGGACAAGACGACAAAAAGTACAGGTTGAAGAATGTCTTATATGGCTTGAAGCAAGCTCCAAGAGCTTGGTATAATCGAATTGACTCTTATCTTATCAATAATGGATTCAGCAGGAGTAGTAATGAACCAACACTCTATACAAAATCAGATCATGAAGGTACAATTCTCATTGTTTTCCTTTTTGTTGATGGTGTGATTTATACAAGCAGTCCGATGTTAGAAGAATTTAACGTTGCCATGAAAACACAGTTTGAGATGACTGATCTTGGACTCATGAATTTTTTTTGGGGAATTGAAGTTGAGCAATCTGCTCAAGGTATTTTTGCCTGTCAATAAAAGTATACTACATACATTCTAAAAAGGTTTAGAACAGATAAATGCAAGCCCGTTGAAACTCCTATTGCACTAGGAACAAAATTGAGTAAACAAGATGAAGGATCAACAATTGATTCGAATTTATATAAGAGGGTGGTAGGTAGTCTCATGTACCTAACTACAACTAGACTTGATTTAATGTTTGCATCAAGCTTTATCTCTAGGTTTATGGAATCCCCCAAGGATTCTCACTGGAAAGTAGGAAAAAGAATCCTTAGGTATGTTGCAGGGACAATTAACTATGGTTTTTGGTACAAAACTTCTAAATATCATTCACTTGCAGGGTACACTGACAGTGATTTTGTAGGCAGTTTAGATGAGAGGAAAAAAAAATTGGTTATGCTTTTCATATGGGTACCAATATGATTTCATGGGCATCAAAGAAACAACCCATTGTTGCAATATCTTCAGCAAATGAAAAGTATGTTGTTGTAACTTCAACATCATGCCAAGCAGTATGGCTGAGAAGACTTTTAAATGATTTGACACATAAGGAAAAGGAGCCAACTCCTAGTTTCTATGACCACAACACAATCATTGCATTATCAAATAATCGTGTATTTCAGAAAAAAAAGCAAGAACATTGACATCTGCTTTCATTTCATCCGAAAACTTGTCAATAAAAGTGATATGTCTCTTCTATTCTATGGATCAAAAGATCATACATCTTTACAAAACCTTTAGAAAAAAATATTTTTGAATTTCAAAGAAAACACTTAAACATTACAAGTGTTGATAAATGTAACAAATGAAATTAAAAGGGAATGCTAGAACTAATCTCGGTGAGTGGAGTTAGACTAACCTTGTTGTATTTTGTGTACAACTTATTTAATACATAAGGAATATTAAAACCCATGAACTCTCCGACAATTTTGTTTATGTTCATAATTGTTTCTCTTCCTTTCTCATAATGGACTTAGAACATAGGTACAGATTTTAGTTTATTTTAAAATTATTCCAACCAACTAAATTTAAAAAATCAAATAAGTAAAAATAAAGCATTTTTCAAAATTTGTTACTTTATTAATTTATTTTTTATTAAACACTAATATAAATTCATGTTTATATTTTTATAATTTAATTTTATTTTATATTTACTATTACAAATTTAATTTAATTCTACCTATGATAAAGAATTAAAAAAAAAATAACATAATCACCAATCTTAATCACAAATGTTTATATTTTTATAATTCAATTTTATTCTTATGCAAAGTCCATATTTACTATTATAAATTTAATTTAATTTCAATTAAAAAAAAATTAACATGCAAATCTTTCCATTCCTTAATAATCCTAAATTTCAATAAATTTATTTAAATATTATTATATATTTTAAAAAAAAATATTTCAATTCTTTTAATAACTAATAACTAACATAATTTGATTATAATAATAATTATATATATAAATATTTGTATAAAATATTATATTTTAATTGGAAGACGAATAAATGATACTAGACGTTACAATATTAATTGAATAATGCACTTCGCTTCTCCACTCGTGCAAAAATCTTTGGGGCCAAAAACTTCATCGAAGCTCGAGATTTGTGTGCGCATGCTAGCTCTTCTTCGATCCATGCGTTAAAACAGCCATCAACGGTATACTGGTCATCTATAATCAGCCACTTTCCGTTCGTTCTATTACCTGTTATTGTGATGGCGAATGAGATAGTAGAGGAGACTAGATGCGGACTCAAAATTTAAAGGGCGACAATCAAATCATACGCCGTTTAGATGGCCGGAGCTCAGATCAGATTGTTTTCGCTTTGACATCGGGGTTTATTCGACACAGGTACATAGTTTCTCATTTATAATTTCGGGGTTTGTTGGATACAGGTACACCGTTTCTCATTAAAATTTTGAATTTCCGCGTTTTCTGCCCCGCATTTTGGCATATCTTTGACCAATTTTGATGCATTTTGATTTATTTTCATGGGGGTTTTCATCTATTATTGATTTATTTTACTAAGATTTTCCTCCGTTTTGGTGTACTGCTTCTTTCTGGTCATCTTTGTCTGTTTTAATTTTCAATTCTACCGTAACTTCGAAGATTCTGGTCATCTAATGGAGAATTTTACTGTATTCTGGTCTAGATACGGTGGCCTTGGGTTCATTTTTCGTGTTCTGCATGAGCATTTGATAACAGTTCTTATACGTTTTTCGTTTTTTCTCCAAAAGTTCTTTACTGTTTCCTTTAAGAAACCTGGTTTAATGCTTGGTGTCGTGACGTCTCGCAGTATTTCGGTGATAGCGGTTGATATTTTCTTCTGTTTTGACATTTAAAGATATCGATTCTTAGCTTGTTTTATTTAATCTTTTAACTAGGTCAAGTTCGGTGACTGTTCCTAGCGGGATTCTTGATCAATGTTTCAATCGGCATGCCTTATTGTTTCATTCTTTGCCCGTTCTATCAGATTACTAGTGGCCGAGTATGGGTTTATTTGTGAGCTTCGTAAAATTTAACCCTTTTTTTTTAAGCTTTTCTGGGTCAATTGCAAGTTTAGTATAATTTTAATAGTTTCATTGAGGAATTTTGGTACATTTGTTTGAATTTACAATCGAAAATTTCATTCATTCAGTCTTGTTCTTTCATAGGTATTACTGGATGCTTTCTTCACGCATTTTTTAATTAACGGCCTTTCTACCTGATGGTTTTCATTAACCTTGTTCTTCACTGCTCTAAATAAATCGTTTTAGTTGTTAGCTTGGTTCTCAATTGCATTGAACATTACAGTTAGCATAGCTATTTAGGTTTTCTGGAATTCGTTAAAGTTCTTTTATAAGATTGTTGCCTCATCCAGAGTTTTGTCTCTGTATTCTTTATCGTGTCATTCTATTTCCTATCAATTCGGTCTGTTTATTTCACTGTTATATTTGATAGTTCTCTTTAGATTTTGTTAGAACAAGGCCTGATTATCTTTCTGTAACTAAAAGTAGATTTTATCGAACTTTTTAGATCGCAGGAGCTCAGATCAGATTGTTTTCGCTATTGAAATCCGAGTTTATTCGACGCAGGTACATAGTTTCTCATTAAAATTTTCGGGGTTTATTGGACGCAGGTACACCGTTTCTCATTAAAATTTTGAATTTCTGCGTTTTCTGCCCCGCATTTTGGCATATCTTTGACCAATTTTTATGCATTTTGATTTATTTTCATAGGGGTTTCCATCTATTGTTGGTTTATTTTCCTAAAATTTTCCTCCGTTTTTGTGTACTGCTTCTTTCTCGTCATTTTCGTCTATTATAAATTTTAAATTCTACCGAAACTTCGGAGATTAAGGAGAATTTTACAGTATTCTGGTCTATAGGCGGTGGCCTTGGGTTCATTTTTCGTGTGTTTCGCTTTCGTGCTCTGCATGAACATTTATAACAGTTCTTATATGTTTTTCGTTTTTTCTCCAAAAGTTCTTTACTGTTTTCTTTAAGGAACCTGGTTTAATACTAGGTGTCGTGAAGTCTCGCAGTTTTTCGGTGATAACGGTTGATATTTTCTTCTGTTTTGACATTTAAAGATGTCGATTCTTGGCTTGTTTTATTTAATCTTTTAACTAGGTCAAGCTCGGTTACTCTTCCTAGCAGGATTCTTGATTAATGTTTCAATCTTCATGCCTTATTGTTTCATTCTTTGCCCGTTCTAGCAGATTACTACTGCCCAAGTATGGGTTTATTTGTGAGCTTTGTAAAATTTAACCTCAGTTTTTCTTTTCTGGGTCAATTGCAAATTTAGTATAAATTTAATAGTTTCATTGACGAGCTTTGGTACATTTCTTTGAATTTACAGTCGAAAATTTCATTCATTCTGTCTTGTTCTTTAATAGGTATTACTGGATCCTTTCTTCACGCATTTTTTAATTAACTGCCTTTCTATCTGATGGTTTTCATTAACCTTGTTCTTAACTGCTCTAAATAAATCGATTTAGTTGTTAGCTTGGTTCTCCATTGCATTGAACATTATTGTTATCATAGCTATTTGGGTTTTCTAGAAGTCCTTTAAAGTTCTTTTAAAAGATTGTTGCCTCATCAAGAGTTCTGTCTCTGTATTCTCTATCTTGTCATTCTATTTCCTATCAATTCGGTCTGTTTATTTCACTGTTATATTTGATAGTTCTCTTTAGACTTTGTTAGAACAAGGCCTGATTATCTTTCTGTAACTAAAAGTAGATTTTATCGAACTTTTTATTCACTTTGATTTTATAGTTTGCTGCTGTTTAACCTTTGGCTTTGATTGTAGGATAATCGGGATGCAGCTTTATACAGGGTATTGTTCCTAGTCTCAGATAGTTGATGCTATGTTGTTCTAGCAAACTTTCATAGTTGACAGACATCTGCAGTCTTATTCTGTTTCACTATTTCTGGCAAATTATATCCAATCCTGGTTATATAGACAGTTCCCTTCGTGGCTCTAGACATAATTGTAGTCCCTTTGCACTTAGAGTAAAAATGGAGGACATGGAGCCGGAGTGCTTGGACTGTTGTGAATGGCCAGAGCATTTGACAGAGGAGATATTAAAATGGCTACCACTTCAATCCCTCTGTAAATTTCGCTTGGTGTGTAAACAATGGAATGCCATCATTTCATCAACCAAATTCGTAACAACTCAATGGGCAGAGGCACCTTGCAACAGAAATCCATGGCTGGTTGTGCAGTGGCTCGTTTTGCGAGAAACGGAAACCAGAATGCCTTATTGTCTGGCCTACTGCTTCTTCACACAAACTTGGAAGAAAAACACCTGCGTCTCCCTCTCCTTTCTCCGAGAACAAGAAGGAACGGCAAACTATGTAAAGTACTGCTTTGGATCAGCTACAGGTCTTTTCTTGGTTGGGGGTGCTGTTGCATCAGGACTTGTTGTTTCCAATCCTCTCACAAGCACAAGAACGTCCTTACTACCTCCCCCCTTTTCATCTACTCAGCGCATTGTTGTTTCCAATCCTCTCACAAGAACGTCCTTACTACTTCCCCCCTTTTCATCTATTCAGCGCATATGTTCTGTAGGCATCATGGGAGGGGAGGGTGACAGTCAAGATACATACCAAGTGGTAGTGGTGGGAAAGTCAAGTCCACGGAATACACGTATAGTTGAAATATATCATTCCGCCAGGAAAATATGGAACGTTGTAGGACCCTTGCCAGAGGATATGTGGATAGAGGGAACGGGGACAGCGAGAGGTACAACCATGGGGATTGATTTGGTTTTCTCCAATCGTTCCTTTTACAGTTTGTCATATAAGGGGGAGCTCGCAAGTAGGGGGGAGTTGGGCATTATGGGTTTCAGCATCAGGGAGGGGACTTCCATTTTTTCACCCTTTCCAAAGATGTTTAAGGAAAAGGTAATTATCCCTTACCTGCTTGCCTGTGGGTCCCAACTGCTACTTATAGGCTGCATAGTCAAAGTTTGGAAGGAGCGTGTGAAGGATGTCATCATATGGGAGTTTGGGGAGGTGCCTTTGCAGGATGTCATTATACGGGAGTCCTCATCTTCATCTTCATCGTCATCGTCATCACGGTGGAAGGAGATTGCCAGAATGCCTCCAGCTCTTCGTGAGAACGTTAACAGTACTCCGCTTGATATCGAGTGCCCGCTTGTGCGTTGTGTAGGAGTTGGGGATCATGCATGCTTGATAGTCAATGGAGATTCACACATGATAGAGGTCGTTGTCTACAACATAAGTGAAAAGACATGGAGTATGCTTCCTAGTTATCCTCTAAATGATGACATTTGGGAAGGCTACATTACGGCGTTTGAACCGAGGCCTGACATGAAGCCTGGATGAAGGCGTTGTTATACTGCTTTTTAGAAGTATTATTTTTCTGTAGAAAATCTACCTACTGTCTTCACAAAACTGTTTTAGAGAAATGCTGCTTGTGAATTTCTTCTCTCATCACATGTTTGAGCTCTTTGTACCCAGACTGTTTTAGTATTTTTCAATAGTGTGAGACTGAACTTGCAGGTATATAAATATACGGAGACACTGATTTCTGTAATAGCATGCACTTTGTGATGTTGGGTTACATTGGGGTCAATTGCATTGCTTCCTCCATATGCAAATTTTTCATATAAATAATGTTTATTTATTAGTTGGTAATTTAGTACATTTATAATGTTGGGTTATATGAGGCCAATTGCATTGCTTTTTCTATATGCCAATTTTTCAGAGAGGTAATGGTTAGAGAGGTAATGGTCATACATTTACAGACGTTTACATTATAATCAATTCTACAGATTGGGATTAGATTGTAACTTGAAACCTGTATTAAACAAAACATTTATCCAAATATGTTAGGTTTTTAGGTGTAATCCAGAAGAAGTGTAATGTGTACTTTTACATTAGTTATTTATATCGAGAGAGTATAGAGTGGTAGAATCCTATTTCTATCTCTCATTGTTCCTTCATTTGAGATTTGGTATTAAAAATTGTAAAATTCATTATTATATCTTAATTTATCATAAAAGGTAATGTATTTTTCATTTTTTATTATTAAATATATATAGATATAGATATTCAAAAAGTATTTGGTGGGATTCTTCATTTATATAATTTTTTAAGATTTAAATAAGTTGTGATCTATGGTCTCACTTTTTTTTAAATGTCCATAAAGTTATTTGAAACTCTTATGAACTTGTGATTTATGACCTCCTATCCCTATCTTTATTAAAAACATGCCTTTGAAATTAGATACACTTGAACTAACTAAGATATTCCTCACTAGAATATATTGAGCTTCATCGGGCTTACAAAAATTACTTGAATGCTCTTTCAGAGTGCAACAAATGAGATATGATTTTTGGGATCAACTGCATAGAGTAAGTCATTAATCTATGACCCATATTCATGAGTATTAGTCACAACTAGAGAAATGAATAGCGTAGCATCAATCATCATCTATGGGGGTTGCACTCAGTAACTAGGACTTCCCTAGTGGTCTCCCATCCCAAGACTCCTCTGGCTCAAGTGCATTTAATTGTGGATTTTCCTCCACAATCAAACCCACTTAGCTTGTTACACAATTTTCAAAACCTTAGAAATTATTCCACTTTATAAACTATTTAGTTAGAGTTCCCTGCACTCTTTCTATTTAAGCATTGAGGGGATTTTGCAGTACAACATATGAGATATCATCACAACTGACCAATTTCTCATGATTTTGAATAGTCTAGTTAACACTCATTGCATCAGGTCTATTTAAGCATCGAGGGGCTTCTATAGTGCAACATATGAGATATCATCGCAACTGACCAATTTATTATGATTTTGAATAGTCTAGTTAGCACTCATTGCACCGGGTGATCCTCATAGGGGTGAATAACTAGCATTGCAACTAGTGAAAAGAATCGTGTAATATCAATCATCGCCTCTAGGGATAGAACTCGATAAGCAAGACTTCTCGGGTGGTCCCCCATCCCAAGACTCCTAACTCAAGTGTGCTTAACTATGGAGTTTTCCCCACAATCAAGCCCATTTATCTCACTACCCCATTTGCAAAACCTTAGCAAGTAGTGTGCCTTATGAACTATTCAATTAGAGCTCCCTTCACTCTTTTTGTTTAAGCATCGAGAGGATTCCACACTATGACATATGAGATATCATTTTTGAGATCAACTACTTAGACTAAGTCATTAATATATTACCTATATCCTTGAGTATTAGTTTCAACTGACCATACATACATATTAGTTGAGATACATGTTTAGTGAGCAAGTCCAAAATGTTAGGTCAGGTATTCAAATCTTCATGCCTTGTTCACATATTATAAGTGTTTTTTGCACAAATATTTTTCTATTAGAAATATTGTTGTTTTTTTAAGGTTATTATTGGTTTTCTTTCACCAAATTAATATAATAATATTTTCTAACTAAGACCTTGGTAAAAATTTTGTGTTAGCTTATTTTGTACTAGGTTCCAAATGGTTAATGATCTCATTCATGAAATCCCCGTTTTTAATTTATTTTATCTAAGGGTAGAAGTTCTTATTAGTCCCTGCCAAAGGTGAAGAGGGACTATAGTGATCGATAATTCATTGACTTCATATTAATATGTCCTTTGACTATAAATTTTTGCATCATTCATATTGTTCGTACTATAGAAGTAAAAACATTATATATATATATATATATATATATATATATATAAACTTATATGTCATTGTCTCATTGGAGAATATATTAGAGGTCTTATTGGCAGCTTCGTTGTTCCCAATGTTGTAAATGTGTAGATATCCAAAGTTTTGAGCTTAGACATTGCTTTTTAATTTTTATTACATTTTTACTAAAAAGTTTACAAACCGAAAGTTTTGACCATGGACGATGTTATTTAATGTTTTTTTATTATTGGTCCCTGTCGAATGCGTAGAGGGACTATAGTGATCGCATATTAATATGTCCTTTTACTATTATTATTATTATTATTATTATTATTTTTAACTAAAACGGGTATGGGATTTTATTTATCTGAATTGAAAATGGGTCTTAGCCGAAGCGACCCTTAATACAATACAGTTTTCTAACTGCTGCTGCTTTTGTTTTTCAGCCTTCTCAGGGAGTTTGAACAAATCTTTCATTGTTTACAATTAGCAGTCCTTTCATGAGAGTGTTGCCTTTGTTCGCCATCTGGTCAGCTTCAATGTTTGACTTTCTAAGAATGTGATAAAGCTTGCACGAGTTGAAGTCTTGAAGAACTCTCTTCAATCTGTTCAAGGTTTTGTTTAGGTTGGCGTTGCTGAACCTTGTCTCCTTGTTTAAGTTTTTTATTATTATTTCTGAGTCTCCGAACACTTGAAGGTCTTTGATTCCTTTTTCTCTGGCAATGTGACTGTAAGGTAGCTAGAGAGGTAGTGGGGGGGCCAGAGGGCCCATAGTGATAATAGTGGAGGTCATTCAATGTAAGGTGGACTAGGTCCACTATATTATTAAATAAGGTCCACTA
>JZKD02S1671819.1:121530-138652 GCA_000966675.3 Picea glauca
AGCCAGATTCAAGGCCGCTTTGCAGGTTTCTTCTTCTGGGAGAGCCACCGAAGGGATTGTGTCCAATTTCTTTACGAACTTTTGCTGGGCCGCAGAAGGAGGGCGTTTGGGGCCAACAACAATCATGTTTCTGAATGCTAGAACCTTCGGAGGCGGATTGGGCTCCCCGGAGGTAGCCATGGTCTGGAGAAAAGACGCAGGCTGGACAGGAGGGCGTACAAGGCTCAGAGGCGCGATTCTTGAAGCTTCATTTTTCGACGCTCATTCAGAGGTTATACGGGTGCGCTGGACCAAAGGAATGAGAAATGCGTAAGTCCAAAAGAGGCCTGGCGCTTCCTTTGGCCAGAAGGGGGAGCGCTGGCTCGCTCTCAGCGCTCCTTTGAAAAAACTGCAAGTTTTAAAACCACAGNAGGCTCAGAGGCGCGATTCTTGAAGCTTCATTTTTCGACGCTCATTCGGAGGTTATACGGGTGCGCTGGACCAAAGGAATGAGAAATGCGTAAGTCCAGAAGAGGCCTGGCGCTTCCTTTGGCCAGAAGGGGGAGCGCTGGCTCGCTCTCAGCGCTCCTTTGAAAAAACTGCAAGTTTTAAAACCACAGCGCGGCCCTACGCCTGATGTCCAATGCCGACGCTTCTTTTGCTGGTGTCCGCACACCGATCCTCCTCTTGTTTCTTGCTCTGGTTTTCTCCACGCTGCGGGCTAGGGTCCACGGCCTCTGCAAGGTCGACGCCGGACGAGAGAGGAGACGGGACTCGGCCTTGAGGCCAGATGCCGATCGGGGCTCAGCCACAGTCGGCTTAGGGTTTCGAAGCGGCAGTGTGAGAAAGTTTTCCTGCATTACTATTATTATTATTTTATTATTATTAGTCCTTTGTATTTGTATTGAAATGTTTGCATATCGAAGGTTTATATTGTGGAAACGTTTTTTGAGGTTCTTGAATAGGCTTGACAACTTATATGTTTACATAGCGCGAGGTCCTGAAACAGGCATGACAACTTTAATGTTTTCATACCGCGAGGCCCTTGGACAACCTGACAACCTTAAATGTTTACCTAAATAGGCTTCTCGGAGTGCATTTTTCCTCGAAATTTTCCATACAATGTTGCAGTGAATTTGGACAATATTGTTGTCCACCGCCAGTTGAATAGGCATTGTATGGTTCATACTTCTTCTAGGCTCTGAATGCAATTTCATCATTGTTGAAGCTACATACATTGTTTACTGGTTTGGTGGGTGCTTCTTCTTTGTTGGTTCGTCGGTTGTTGCTTGTTGTTGTTTGGTTCAACTATGAAAGGCTGGGGACCTGCACTTGCGGTTGGACTTGTTGGTGCTTGTTTCTTGCTTTTGTTTACTTCAACTTTGCAGGGTTGGGGTCCTGCATTCATAGTTGGATTTGTTTTTTTTTTTACTTTGCGGGGTCCAGGTGTTGCACCCACAATTCGACCTATGCTTCTGTCGCTCATCATTTCAAAGTAAGTTTTGAAGTCATAATTTCATTGTCTAGTCTTTTGTTGTTCAGTTTTTTCATTTTGCAAGTAAGAATGCTTGCTTATTTCTACTGCCATGCTCTTCATATGCTTCTGGTTCCTTCTGTGCTTCGCCTACAATTTGGTAATCGTTGGAGATACATATGTTGTTTATTGTTTTGGTGGTTGTTTCTTGTTCATTGGTTCGTCAATTGTTGGTTGTTGTTGTTTGGCTCGAGTTTACAAGTTTGGGGCCCTAGGGATACAATTGGGCTTGTTCGTGCTTTCTTTCTAGTTTGGTTCTTGTTGTTTTTTTTTGTTTACTTTGGCTTTGTAGGGTTGGGGTCCTGCGTCGACAGTTGGAGTTGTTTTTTTTTTGGGCACTTTGCGGTGTTCAGGTACTGAACCTGCGAGTGGACCTGCAATTGTGTTTTTTGTCGTGTCTGGCGAGGTCAAGATCTGGCACCTGTTCCATGCCCAATTGTTTTATTGTAGAATTTTGTTGGTACTTCAGTGTTGACATGATACAAAATGGTGGCATAAGAAATAATTGGACAACTACATGTGTAATTACAATATACGTTGTCTTTTTGTTAAAATAAAACATGTGCAAAACACACTTTATTAACCATATATGGTGAAATGTTCCCATATCACAATACAACTTATTTATCCTCTACAAAGACTGGTGTGACCATGATACAATTTGTCTTGTACTTGAGATATGATATGTACACCAAAGATACTGCAAAATTATATTTCCATGTTTGGAAGAATATTTGGATACTTTGCCACAAAAACCCAAAATCATTTAGCTACAACCATGCAATTTCTTAATATTTTGTGGGTTGTAATATATTTTGGGCAGGGAAAAACTTTATATATTTACAACCATGGATGGAGAAAAGTAAAGGTTCATGTTTTTAATTATATTTTATTCTATTCATTAATTCTCATTTACTGTATGTACATATTACTTGTTCTTCGTTGCATACCAGCTTCCATTCATGTTCATTGTGTTTTGTGCATTCTCACATTCAAACAAACATAATTTATGGAGAAAATGAAGGAGTCTTAACTGCAACGATGGAAGAGGAGATACAAAGGTACATGCTTGTGTTATTATTTCATATTCTGTTGTTTTGTATTTTATTTATTGTCTGTATATGTGTTCACCTAGTTTATTTTATGTATATATTGTGTACCTTCCTACATAATAACTTATCTTCATGTCCTTTGTATTTTCTGTGACGCTCCATTGAACAAATTTGAAGTCTATTTTTTTTTTTTTACATGTCTTCCTGCGTACTAACTTCCTTCATGTCCATTGTATTTTTTCTTGCATTGCTACATTTAAACAGACTTGCTAGAGAGGATGATGGATTCTTTGGTGCGAATGTGGAGGAGTTACAAAGGTGCATGCATGTACTCTTATTTCATATTCTAGTGTTTAGTATTTCATTTATTGTCTGTGTATTTGTTCTACTTGTTATACTGCTTTGCACCTTCTTTACTATATGTATATACTACGTGTCTTTTTGCTTATTCTCATGTGAATTGTATTCTCTTTGTTGTTACATTGGAATAAATAGAACTATATTTATTTATTTTTCATGTCTTTCTACATACTAACTTGCCTTCATGTCCACTGTATGTTCGATGTTGCTACCTTAAAAGAAACAGATTGGTTGGAAAGGAAGATGAATTCTTATATGCGACAATAGAGGGGTCTATGGTATGATATTCAAAATGGTATACCAACTGTGCTAGTAAATTAAACATACAAAACAGGTGGGGGAACCCAACACTGGACTAGTAAACGATGATTTGGCAACAATGGGCCTTTGTGCCCTCCCCATTTCTAAATTTTGCATTTTTTTATCATCCCTTTTTCTTTCTGATTTCTCTGCTTAGTTGTCTTTCCAAAAATGCCTTGGTGCATGGGTTGGACGACTCACAAGTTCACATTTATGGTCATGCTTCTACCTTATTCCATACTTACCCACTTTGTCTATTGCGGGTGTCGGGCTGGCGAGTTCAAGATTGCGCCTCTAGCTTCAGAGGTTTTGCGATATAGAGATTGGTCGTTGTACCTCGCCATCACACCCTATTTACTGTTAAACATTTTTCTAGTTAAAAAATCCGAGGCATAAAATTTGACCCTCGAGTTTTATGTTTCCTAAGTATCCCTTGACACCCTATTTCGTATTCCATCTCCTTCGACCTTGCATGTGACATTAAGAAAAATTATGGACAATATACAATGCATATTCTTGTTTAGTCCTTTTGATGTTCATCTACACATGCTCGCATCAGAAAAAGTTGGACTAGTGACATGGCCATGAGTAGTCAATCATCCCAAACATCAATAGATCGACAAGGCCAAAGGAAAAGATGCATACATTTTGTTCCTCATATGTTTACCAAAAAAATATCCTTAGTTATTTATTCATCTATGGCATGGTGAATATGTTGATGTTATCTACAACACATACTTTGCAGTTCATAGGAAGTATCAACAAGTGCAAGCGAGACGTCAAACATAGCGCAGGTTTTGTAGACTAAGAGGAATGGTTGCAAAACTCTGGCTCCATAGTTCATCCAAACTATGCGTCTACTTGTACATTTATACCAGGAAAAAAAGAAAACAAAAATCATTCACATTACTTTTCCTATTCAAAAAATGTCACCAGGTCTAAATTGTAACACCCAAAATACTATCAATAGAGGGCTTGAAAAACCATCAAACTAGACAATTTTTCATCAGGGACATAATGGTCATCAATAACACCTACTTGGACAAGGCAAACAAAACTGGATCCATTATGTGTGCTGACATGACAGACAAGGAGGCCCTGATGAAAGTCACACTGACTATTCCTACACAACTTGTCCAAAAACATGCAGAAAAGATATTGCCAGGTAATGGGATATCCATTACAAATTTTAATATATTTCCCAAAACATTATATGACCGTGGTGATTGTGATCGGATTATATCACTCAACGAAACAAGTATTGTGTAAAAAAATCCCGCTATTTGTTCAGAATATCGTTTTGTGCCAGACACAACTATCAACCAATTAGAACCATTGGCACAGTTGTCACACTCGTGATAAAACTTGGCTTGCACCACATTCTCCATATAAAATATGGAGAGTCAGAGAACGACAAGGCAATGGTACCATTCTCCATATCTAGTTTTGTCCTTTACTTACACATGTCCATGTATCTCGATTAAGTTACACAAATATTGCACTGTTCCATGTTGTAGCTGCAATTGTTCGACACCTATTCAATTTTTTTTCATCAATGGAACAACAATTGCATAAAGGGAAATTTCCACTTATTATTTTAAAAAATATAACAAATTAAAGATATGTTAAAGAAAGGATCTTTCGCACAATCCAAGCAACATTTGTAACAAAATTGAGAGCATACATAGTACAAGATATCAAGAAAATAACTAGCTCTACAACTGTTGTGCGTATACATCTACAGATTCATCCTCACTTTGCGCATACAAATTGTCTTCGCCAAATTTCTGCACTTTTTTTTTTTTAGGAGTTGTATATTATATTTTTCAATATATTAACTCCTATGCCACCTTTCCAGGTTGAAGGTGTTTTGGTTGTAGAGAATGCCTACTCGGCCCCCTTTGAGCATGTATGTGCGAAATGCAACTCTCCTGCTTCTGCTTCTGCTTCTGCTTTCATACGTGATGATACAATTAATTTTCCGCAATGCAGTAAAAAATATCCATACATATATAGACATTGCCTAAATGTTGCCATCCGAACTGTGGGAAACAGAACTGTACATTGTACAATTAGACAACCTCTATTGCAAGATGTGCTTCCTGGGTTAGAAGAATTGTCATATGAATCATACCTACAGAAAAAGGCAAACAATGTCTACATGCTGTGCGACTTTCGGATACATAGCAAATTTACCTTAAATGAGGACAATGTAATATTGCATATCGACTGACAAAATAAAATCATATCAAGCTTTGGCAGGAAACAAAAATATGTCATGTGTGTCTGTAATTTTTTTTCGATACCCATATGAATGTTCATCATCCGATTGGAGGAGTCTGCACGCTTTTGGGTCCCAAATTGGACAAGTGTTTTCCAACTATATAGCCATGGTGGGATTTCTGCAATTTTTTTTGGATACCCAAATAAAATAAAAATTGGTCTCCAACTATACATTTATGGTATGGTATTTGAATTTTATAGATGCCCTAATTGAGAAAAAAAGGACTCAGCAGGGATTGAAACATCAACTTGATATTTTCAGAACTCACTATAGATATTGGGGAGTTCAGACATTGGAATTCATACAGGCAGGCATGGTTGTTCGTGATGAACACGCGCATAAGATTGTTCAGTCCAGAAATGGGAAGCATGAGCACAAAACCCATTAAAAGTATCCAACTGTAAATAACTCAGGCCCATGCTTTGAACCGTTGAAATAGCTTTCTCCTTTGGGTAGAACCATCAGGCATTTCCAATAATATTGGAAATTTGGCATTGTTAAAATTGATGGTGATAGACCATGGCACTATCAGATGAAAATGTCCATAATGATCTTGCTTAATGGTAAAATAGTAATCAGAAACTTTCTTGTTCCCCATTTTGAGTTCCGGTTATAGCTAGTGTATAGTGGCAAAGCTCCGCTGGTTTTGTGATGTCTTGTGTTTGGTAGACTTATGTTCATATCCCAATGCCCGGTTATTTTCAGGTGGGAACATATGCCAAATGTAAGAGAAAACCAATGCCACAATGTGTTTTATATATATTCAAATTTTTTTATGCAAATTTCGATGCATACTTCTCTATGGAACCTTGTGAGATCTTGCTTGACGTCTTCTGTGTTCGTGTGTTGCCTTCTGCTCAAATTTCAATACATTTGGTGTTTACTTGGTTCTTGGTTGTATGCTTCGTTCTGGAAAATTAATAATACAATCGGGATCTTCACATTTTTTCTATGATATTAAATACTACAGAGGACATGCTTTTCCCTTTAATATAAGCTTTGTGACGCAAATGTAGTGTGTGGCTCGTTTTAGCAGTTTTCCTTGATCGATGAACTTAGCAAAATTAACCTCCTGGAATAATTTGACATAAAAGAATATATACTATGTGAAGTCCAATGGAACTATCATATCAATGAGAGGACATTAAAATTCAAATACATCGTTGTTATACTTGCGGTGAAGGTGATAGTACAATAACTTTACTTAAACATCCCAAAATTGATTTTCTTGTAGCTTTTCGACACTTCTCTTATGCAAACAAATCTTGGAAACTATAAGCATGGCTCGATGTATCTATTCCTTGATTGAATAACTTATTCACATGTTTAATGCACTTTGTAGTTACTATTAAGACCATCAATGGGGCTTTCTTACACCAATTCCCGCTTCCAAAAATTGCCATCCCCTTTCTTTTTCCCCTCTTCTTTCCCTTTCTGGTTACTTACTCATTTTTTGGAAAATGTCTAGGTGTGGGAGTTGGCGGATTCACATATTCAGATTTTCACTTACTTTTATATCACCAACCTAACTGACCGCTTCCTTGTTTCATATTGAACAAACATTTTGGATCGCAGGTTCCTGGATAAGGGGGTTCAACATTGCGTTTCCATTGTTTCGCCGCCTGCAAACAACACCCGGGCTTCTGCGATCTACAAATTAGCACTTTGAATTCCCCTTCATCTCGTTTTTAACACTTTTCCTTGAATTGATCTCCTAGAATAATTTGAAATAAAAGAGTATATACTATGCGAAGTCAAATGGAACTATCATATCAACGATAGGACATTAAAATTCAAATTCGTTGTTGTTATACTTGCAGTGAAGCTAACAATACAATAACTTTACTTAGACATCCCAAAATTGATTTTCTTGTAGCTTTTCAACGCTTCTCTTATACAAACAGATCCTGGAAAATATAAGCATGGCTCGTTGTATCTATTCCTTGATTGAAGAACCTATTCACATGTTTAATGCACTTCATAGTTACTATTAAGACCATCAATGGGGCTTTCTTACACCATTTCCCACTTCTGAAAATTGTCATCCCCTTTCTTTTTTTCCTCTGCTTTCCTTTTCTGGTTACTTACTCATTTTTCGGAAAATGTATAGGTGCGGGAGTTGGCGGGTTCACGTCTTTAGATTTCCACTTAATTTAATATCACCAGCCCAACTGACTGCTTCCTCATTTCATATTGAACAAAAATTTTGGATCGCAGGTTCCCGGATAGGTGGGTTTAACATTGCGCATTTCCATTGTTCCATCGCCTGCAAACAGTACCCGAACTTCCGCGATCTACAAATTAACAATTTCCTTGATCGTTGAACTTAGGAAAATCAATCTCCTAGAATAATTTGAAATAAAAGAGTATATACTATGCGAAGTCCAATGGAACTATCATATCAACGAGAGGACATTAAAATTCAAATTCATCGTTGTTATACTTGCGTTGAAGCTGATTGTACAATAACTTTACTTAAACATCCCAAAACTGACTTTCTTGTATCTTTTCCATGCTTCTCTTATACAAACAAATCTTGGAAACTATAAGCATGGATCACTATATCTATTCCTTGATTGCTTCCCTGTTTCATATTGAATAAAAATTTTGGATCGCGGGTTCCTGGATAGGCGAGTTCCCGGATAGGCGGGTTCAAAATTGTGTTTCCATTGTTCCGTCGCTTGCAAACAACACCTAGATTTCTGCGATCTACAAATTAGCAAACAAATTCCCCTTTATCTCATTTTCTTTCACTTTTTGTTTACTTGGTCCTTTTTTCGAATGTCTCATGCTTTTATATACAACACCCGAGGTTTTGCAATATACAAATTGACCCTCGAAATCTGTCATTGTCTCATGTTCCGTGTTACGCATTTTGAATTCACTAGTTGGGGTAGATACAATTTGACCATCAGGCCCTCACGTCTCCTGAGTAGAGTTTGTGGCCATGTTTTCAAGCCTGTCAATATTCCTTGTTCCGAGTATGTCTAATTCTTTTATATCATGAGTCCGACCAATCGCTTTTCCATTGCATACTTGGCCACTATTACCATCGTCAGTTCATGGCCAGGCTTGCTCAACATTGTTCTTCCATTGTTCCGCTACGTTCAAACAACACCTGGAATTTTGGGATATACAAGTTGACGACCGAAATATGTCACTGTGACATATAATTTGACCATTAGCCCCTCACGTCTCATGAGTATATCTTGTGACCCTATTTTTGAAGTCTGCCCATCCGCTTTTCATACTTGGCCATTTCTTGGAATTTGTTTCATGGGTTGGCATGTGGACGAAATGTACAATGCTTAGTCACTCTTCGCCAACCCCACCACCTTCATAATTCTTTCTAGATATGAAATCATTAATATTAAATGCTAGTAGTTCATCGTGTAGGAACCATTAAGATTTTCATTAATGTCCAAAAGGATGGAGAATATTTGTCATTAATATGAATTAAACCAAGATTTTCAGAGAAGAGTGTTATCCTTTCCAACTATTAATTTCAAACATGATGGAATCTCTTTTGTGCATCCGTCAGTTGGCGCCTTTACGAAATCTCTAATTCTTAATCGCTCTTCACCGTCACCATCAACTTCCCCCCTTTTTCTAGATATGCAATTAGTAAGCTTTAATGGTAACAACTCATTATGCACAAACCCTGGAGATTGTCATTGATCAGTGAAAGGCTTGAGGAGATCTTCCATTGATACACATTAAACCGAGATTTGTGGAGGGTTATATTGCCCCTTTCCAATTTTCATTCAAACATCATCTGGAGAAAACATAAATTCTCGTTAACTTATCACAGCAGTTCCACAACAGTTCTATCTAGATACAGTAAAAACCTTCGAGCATGATGGCCAGAGGTTCCAATATTCTAGTCCATATTCTTACTACTCATCTCCCTCTACCAAGGAGAAAAAAAAGAGATGGTCCCTTAGTGCACTGAGAGATATATTTCAATCCAAAGAATTCCAAGGCAACCCTGCCTGCTCAGACAACCTTCCCTCCTGTATTGATTGCTAGTGCAGAGGTTGATGCGATGGATTTTGAGCCAGAAGAAGATGATCTGATGGATGATGATACAACAATGGATGATGGCAATGCAGAGACTGTTCCCACTACTGTGCCCAAATTTAAATCAACTATAATAGGTGACACTTCCTAGCTCAGTGATGGTAGTCCCGACAACACCAAAAGAAGGTGTTTCAGAAAAGAAACTGACGCTGAACGCAATATCCTCTTTGCAGCTCGAAAGTAGGAATTCCTGAGGTCCAAATTAGTCCATTTTGGGCGGAAGACTTTCACTGTAAGAAATTATCTATTGATGCTCCCAGAGATATATTTCAAGTCAAAAAATTATTCAATTGCGGGACCACTATCTTGTTCTTTGGATATACAATTAACATCTTAGGGAATGAGGACCAGAACTCCCACTGGTGCAAGGAATATTCCTACTAGTCATCTCCTTCTGCCCAGAATGGACTAATTTAGGTCTCTGGAATTGCTCGTGCAACCTGTGTCCTTGAATTTTTCGAATTTGAGGAGGTGGTTTCTTGTTGTGTCCTAACTTTTATTTTTGGGCTATTATGTTTTCCCTACAACATTTTTCGTCTTCTTCCTCAAGGGAAGCTTATGATAACTATCAATTTTATTGCATGAATGTTGTTCATCTGCTTCAAGCCAAGGATTTATTCCACTGCGTAACCACTCTCATGTTTCTTTTTCACCTTAGGTCTTCCGCAAAATATTGAGATCGAGGCACTGAACATTGATCCGCTGAGGAGAAGACTGCAAGGACTTCCTAAAAAAAAGCACGGTAATCAGTTTTGTATGCAGATTGAAGAGAATCTCATTGGCTCCTGCGTGTTGCAGATCATGTGCCTGTGTTTATGACAAATATGTTAGTGTTTTGGCCCAAATAACTCAATCCAATTTCAAACAAAAATGAATTTAAAACAGTTTCAAACCAACATCCAATTCTATTCATAATGCAGATAGAACATAGCAAGACCAAATCACAATGTTGCAGCAAGATCGTCATTCTTGTTTCTAGACATGCAATTATTAAGCTTTAATGCTAACAACCCATCATGAAATAAGTTTAATACTTAAGTTAATATGTTAAAGTCATGAAATAATGTATCAAGAACACAATTACTCCCACAAGTTGCAATAAAATCTAATCTTCAACAAAGCATTTCTTGACAATTACTAGAAAATGATGGTTTTGCAACAATGGGGCTTGTTTGAAACCAATTATTGCTTATGAAAATTGCCCTCCGCCTTTCTATTTTCCCACTTTTTTATCCCCTATAGTTTCTCTTTCGGCCTACTTAGTTGTTTTTTTGAAAATGTCTTGCTGTGCAGGTTGGCGGATTCACGCATTCACATTTTCATCCATGATTTTATACGACGATTCCAACCGAGCACTTCCCCTTTATCTAACTTGCACTTTCCATTGTTTCGTGACTTGCAAACAACACTCTAGCTTTTGCGATATGCACATTTACTTCTGGACTCCCACATCATCTCCTCTTTCGTGTTACACATTTTGCATTGAAATGTTCTTATATATACAATTTGACAGTCAGGGCCTTACGCCTCCTTGGGAACCCTTGTCACCCTATTTTGAAGCCCATCCAACCACTTTCAACACTTGACCATTTCTTGACATCTCTTTTGTGGATAGTCGAGTTCACAGGTTCAGAAAATTTCCAATATCTAGTTGTTGTTTCCTGTGCCCACTACCTTCAGATTTCTTTCCAAGTATATGAAATATGTATACAACTTCTCCAGAAACATATAGGAAAATATCTTGCTAGGAAATGGAATATCTATTGTAGATTTGAATATATTGGACCTTTTTTACCTCTTCTATACTTAACCAAATTCTCATTTCTTTTTCCCCTCTACTCTCTCTTTCTCGTTACTTAGTCGTTTTTCCGAAAATGTCTCAATGTGCGTGTTGGACGACTCACAGGTTCACTTTTTCACTCGTGATTTTATATCACGACTCCGACCGACTACTACCCATTCGATTCCTAACCACTTTTTAGATCGTGGATTCTCGGGCAGGCAGGCTCTATATTGCACTTCCATTATTCTGTGACCTGCAAACAACACCCGGATTCTTGGTCTAGTTGCATGGGTTGGCGGAGTCACAAGTTCACATTTGCACTCGTGCTTTTATATCGCAACTCTGACTGACCGCTTCCCCATTCCATACCCAACCACTTCTCCGACTGAAGATTCCCGGGTAGGCAGGCTCTAGATTGCATTTCTATTGTTCTGTGACTTGCAAACAACACCTTGTTTTCTTCGATATACAAATTTACAACTAGACTCACATCATACCGTCTTTTGTATTATAGTCTACCTATCATCCCCTCTTCCATGGTACACATTTTGCACTGAAAACTTTTGAGACATACAATTTGACCGTTGGGTCCTCACGTCTTCTATGGAACTATTGTCACCCCATTTTGAAGCATGTTCGTCTGCTTTCCATACTTAGTCATTTCTTCTAATTTATTTCACGGATTGTCAGGTTGGTGGGTTCAAGAAATATCCTATTCCTAATCATTGTTTCCTGTGCCTATTCCCTTTGCAATTATCAATTAGCAACTATATATAAGATCTCATTTCTAAGTATGCAATTAGCAAGCATTAATGCTAAACCAGGATTTGAGGAGATCTCCCATTAATACGCATAAAACCAATATTTTAGGATGGTTATATTATCCCTTCTAAGTGTTAATTTCAAACATCATGGAATGTCATTTGTGCATCGTCGGGTTGGACCGTTCATGAAATATTCAATCCTCAATTCCAAAACGAGTCCGGCCAACCATTTCCCTATTCCATACTTAGCCACTTTCTCGAAATTTCGCAAATATACAAACCGATTGCTCAACTGCCCCATCATGCTCTCTTCCCTTTGACATGTTTTGCAGTAAAAAGTTCCGAGACATAAAATTTGACTGTTGGACACTCATCTCTCCTGAGTATCCCCCATAACCCTATTTTGAATTCCGTTCAACTGCTTTTCAAACCTTGCCATTCCTTCCTTGCTCTTCCCCATCTTCGTCACTTTCTCACTTGTCTATAATAAAAAATTGTTTATATATATATATATATTGTTTCTAAATATGAAATTAGTGAGCTTTAATTCTAACATCTCATCATGCATGAACCGTATAGATTGTCATTGATGAGCGAAAGGATCGAGGAGCTTTCCCATTCATAAGCATTGAACCAACATTTGCGGAGGGTTATATTATCGCCTCCAATTGTTCATTTCAACCATCATCTGAAGCAAACAAACGTTATCATAAACCTATGGCATCAGCTTGACAACATTTCTATGGAGATACAATGAACATCTTCGTGCGCGAGAACCAGAACTTCCAGTGGTCTAGGGCATATTCTTATTACTCATACCTTGTCGCCCAGAACAAGGTAATTTGGACCTCTGGGATTGCTCGTGCAGGTTGTGTCCCTGAATTTTTTTACTGTAAGGAGCTGGTCTCTTGGTGCATTGATAAATATATTTCAGACCAAAGAATTATTCCAATGTGGGACCACTCTTCTATTTCTTGTCACTTCAGGTCTTCTGCCAGATGTTAATATTGTCGAAGCCAACATTGGCGTTCAAGGGAGAAGATTCTAAGCAGTTCCTAAGAAATCATAATAACGGGTTGGACCCCTTGCCTGAGTTCTTGGAAGACCCGATGGTAGTTCCTGAAGATATTACAATCTTGTAGGTTAGTTCATTTAGAAATCCATTCCGGGAAATTGCCTTGTTGTTTACAAGAATAATGGGATAGGAGTCCACAACAACTATTTCCTACATGGCTCTTTATATATTGTATTTCACAGTCAAGGAACAAGCCATTTTTTATTGGGGCAAGCTAATTTCCCATGAAATCTCTTCCCAATTGTCAAGCTTAAAAAAGGAGAATACATTTTATATGTTATCTTACTTGGTTTTTGTGACAACAAATTGCTTCCACTTTCCATAACTGTCTCTGTCCAAGAAGGTAAAATGGGAATTCGACCCAGTAACATTCTGGTACCAGGCCTTGTGGAAGAACAAGGCCTCCCACTGTTTTTATGAGGCTTTTAATGGCTTTGTGTATGTTTTCAAAGTTTTGTTGTTAAGAGAAGATGCTCCCCACATATCTGACTAGGAAACGAGGTTTTTGGACAGGAAGAGACCACTTGAACATATGAATAATTACACCGTGATAAGGATTTTTGGATCCTGTGAAAAACCTACTCTCCTTCCATGTCACATTATGGACATAATGTTTGTTACAGAAATAGGAAGGCAATACAACTACTGGTTGCATCTATTCCAAGAGAAGAGAAAAAAATAGTTCATTTCTCTGCCTTGGAAAGTCAAGGACTTCATGTTGAGGAACGTCAAAAAAATTGATGAATTCGCAGCCCATTTTAGCAACTTGAACCTAAGATATGCTAAAATACTAAGAGGCTTCGACCCTAATAATCTTTTTTTGGAACATTTACAAACACTTGGCTTCGACAATTCTTTTTTCAAAAAACACCTGACCGAAAATAGAGACACTGCCGACAACACTCCTGCTTTTGATGCCAATGACCTAGATACACTACAAAGCACCATTGAATTTTACAAGAAGGAGGGAAAAGGCCCCGGTGAGAAGAGTTCTCAATCGACGGATAACACTCCCAGAAGTATGACATCTCGGAGCATCGCTCCAACGACCCACCATAGCAACAAATAAACTCAAAATTATTCAAACAGAGGAGGATATAATGACCCTCCTCACCCTAAAATTGATATTTCTCACAAGCTTCCAGTCGACAAGAAGAGAAACAAAGTTGTGGGACAGGTAGAAGAGCCCGAAAATGAGAGAGAGAACATGGAACTTGAGCCTGATATGAATAGTGTTTTCCGCTACCTTGGTCAACCCAGAGATGTGATCTAGCATAGTCATCCAATGGACATAGATGATACTAAAAATTTCGACGAAGATGAATCCTTCGTGTTCCAGAGCGCTATTTTTGACAGCTAGGCCAAAAAATTAATTATTGAAAAAAAAGATGTAAAAAATAAGAAAGGAAAATCTTGTTCAGAGTTTAACCTTGCAAAAATGTGTCTGTCCCAAATCTGTTGACTTCACATAGCAACCGTAGATGCTCTTGATGATTCCATTGGAGGCATTGAGGTCGACAATGCTAGACTGAAGGACTGGGTCAAGGAATTGGAAGAATCTTTGATTCCTATGCCATTGCTTGCCATTCCTTTGGCAATAACCATGCCTGCTACCCCTGCAACCAAGTTAAAAGGATCCTCCAACCTCTTTGTATCGTGCAAAGGATATGTGGAGAATAATATCAAGAAAATAATGGACCTGATTGTTGAGTCATGGGAAACATCATAAACCATGGCTTCCCTTGGAATGAGGGCAGATAATTTTCTCGAACATTTACAAGTAGAATTAAAAAATGAAGAACGTTTCTATTTATGCATGGTCCTTCCTTTTGGAACCTTTGTCAATAACATGATAGAAACAAGAATAAGACGACAAAATCTCCCATCCAAAAACCAGATCACTCAATTAAATGCATGCTGGAAAGAAAAAGTGAAGAACCTTTATCTCATTGTCTAGTCATGTGAACAAGCCATATCAAAGAAAGAAAAATTATTCACAAAGATGACCAAAATTGACCTAGCTGGAACGACCAACGACTTCCAAGACACCAACTTAATCGTCAACTCCTTACCCTTAACTAAGAAAGCCTTCGATAAACATGATGATATTTTTAAGGTGTTGTCTTTGGAAAACTTTTACAACATCCTTGAATATGGTGAAGCTGACATCGACAACTGGTTAGTCAACTATTCGGTACAGAATGAACAAATTGATCAGGCTCTATGTAATCTTTCTATCGATCTAATGGAATTAGAAAAGGAAATTTTCAACATAAAATCTGGAATGAGATCAACATCTCCCCCTTGAGAAGATACATCGAAGAATGGCTCGAGAGGGAATTGAAGTAGGCCACCAACGAAAGACAATAGGCAGTTTCCACGATTCTAGTAGTCGTAGACAACAACAATCAAAAGGCATCAGCAAGAAAATAGAAAAAGGGTTGATATGTACCATCACTGTAAGTCTATACTGATCACATCATGCTTCCTTTATCAATCCAATTATTCCACTTTTTTAATTAGACTGATACCTTTCGATTTATTCTTTTCAGGTATTACACTCTATTGTTGCCCACTTCTTTCCACAGTCCTATTTCTTGTACCTATATCTCTTATGGTCTGCGGGAGCCCCAATCCCTGTCTATATGATAAACACATTTAAATTCCCAGGAATATGTGACATACAATATTATTTTTTGCTATATATCAAATAATTTTTTTTTTATCTCCTTTTATATATATGTCCTCATAAATTTTTATCTTCCACTATGTTGAATGTCAAGAAATTGCGTTTATTTAATTTCAAAACTGTTTTTTATCTCCTTATATATATATGTCCTCATAGATTTTTATCTTCCACTCTACTGAATGTCAAGATATATAATTTAATTTAATTTGTGTCTCTATATTTGCCACATGTAGAGACAAAATAGACATAAATTTTGAACATAGAAAAATGGATTATATAGTTTTAGAAAATTAAATGGGATTCTAGGGGCCACATGTCATTTACTGCATGGATACCACTTGTGCTTCATGCTACTTGTCACATATCTATTCCAGTTTCCATCTTCCTCCGCTACTTTTTCCCCATCCCTGTGCATTTATTCCCAATTCAACCTGGCAGGGACTATGCTGCCATGCAACACTTGTGTTAAATTGTAATCCCTGAATCTATGTATATAACTTGGTAAGTGAATCTCTATTTATATACTATATGTTAGCACTCTGTAAGTATTGTTCGGCTGAATAGAAAAACGACAGAGGCAACTTTTTCAACCTACTTTAGAGCTGGGCACTAGTTTGCTCAACTCAGAGAGGGCTCTTTTGTGTCATTGGGTATTTCTTTGGCACTTGGTGGCTACATTTAGTCCATTTTAGGAGGTTTTATAAATCCTCTAACAATGAAGGGGAGGGACACTTAGGGCCATGGAGTTGAAATTTTGAAAATGAATTGAAAACAATGACTAGCCAATAGAACTCTCTAGAGGAAAAAGGCTAAATGAGGTACTGAATCTGAGTTGTAAATTGTACTTAAGCAGGCTGTGAGAGGAAAGAGAAAACACATAATTGCATCAGAGAATCACTGAAATGAATTCCGAATCAATTAAGAAGAAACACACATAGTTCAAATTTCTTAAAGCCGAGAGCATCATACAATGAATTATGAGCTTTTTAACTCTCCAATTTGAACAGAAGAAAATGCAAATGGAATTTAGGAATACAGGAAACACATACTAATGAGAGAAAAAAAATCTCATATCACCACCATTAGAATATTTTCATGGGGAATTTAAAGGCCAATATATATATATATATATATATATATATATATATATATATATATATATATATATATATATATATATATATATATATATATATATATATATATATATATATATATATAT
>JZKD02S1671830.1:0-20288 GCA_000966675.3 Picea glauca
TCTTTTCCAACTCAAGGAGGAATCCCTAAATGTAAATTTACTAAGGCAAGGATACTTAGATATTCAAGAAGTTCCATGAAATATAAGAACAAAATTAGAGTGATTGAATCTAATTTGAGTGATTGCAGCTGAATCCGTAATCTTTTTACTCTATCAAAAGTGGATAAACAATAAAATATTTCTAAGGAGTTAAAATAAACCATAAAATCTGATTTAAGGAGTGAAAATAAACCATAAAATAGCTCAATACCACCAAATTACTAAATCACATAGAAATATTTTAAGTACTGACATTCAAAATATTAGCTATGTAGAGTCTGATCAATTCAATGTTTCTCTTCTTGAAAGAGAATTGAAATCAAGATTTCATAAAAAACCAAAACACCATTGCATCAGAACACCTGAATGATTGTCGCAACTGTAGAAAATGATTGTCGCAACTATAGAAAATGATTGTCACAACTATAGCAAATTTACCATAACTGAGATATATATAGCATTGATTTCATCGATATTCTAATGAATTCGGTCAAATTGACCAAACAATAAGTCAATGATCGTTTGATTCTCACACGTGCCATAGTTGGTCGTTATAATGACTAAATTTCGTTGCTATAGCAACTAACTTGTGGTTGGTCACTCTACGGATGAATTTTGTCACTATAATGACCAACATGGAATTTTGGTTGCTAGAGACACGAATAGTTGGACCCCGAAAAAAAAAAAGTAATTTTAGTCCAAAAAAAAGAAAAAAAATTACAATGAAATTTTAAACCGTCATATTATTTCATTGTAATTTCCGCCCAATGTAGTAGTGAATGAGACTAGGAAGCTATGGAAATCCCTTCTCCATAAAGGCCCATCTTACCCACTTGATTTTCAATTTTATAATTATAAGTAACATATTTCTTCCCCATGTTTATCCAATACTTGGTTCAAGGCGATGCATATTTATGTTTTTCGAACAAGTTTATGCTTCTAAGTTTGCACCTAGGAATTTGGTTATCCTCACCTTGCTCCTTTGTCCCACATCAAATGTCCATCATGAAGAAATGATTAATGTTTGGGAATACCTAAGTATCTGATATATTTATTGGATCCCTATAGAGCATGTCAAAATATGGTGGTATGTGTGACCTTGCATTTCAAAAAATGTAAATTACTATATATTTAACTACCTTTTCATTTTTCTATTACTTCCCTCCTCTTAAAACTAGGGTTTTAACAACATTGAATAAATGGCTACATTGGAACATATACATGTAAATACTCAATATGTATGTTTGGGAAGGATAACCAGCCACTTTTCATTCATTATTCATGAGAATTTATATATTATCATGATGGTTAGAATGGTTTCAATCAGCATCACCTAACCATTCATTAAATTCATTAAATAGTATGTTTTGTAACTTACTTTAATTATACATTTACATTTTCATTCATGTATTCACTTAGTCTATTGCTTTAATACAATGTGTGAGGACATTTATAATGGATTAAGAGGCCTCCCAACATATCTCCAAACCTCAATGTCTTGCTTCATCTTGAATCAATCATGTAGCAGCATCCTAGGTCTCAGATATCACTAAATTATCCTTATTGTGCATCAACCATTCCTACTAATGTTCATAGCTAATATAGATACAAAAACCGCTCGATATTTAGGAAGATATGCATAAAAAAGTTTTATTGTGACCTTTTATTCTTTGCAAAACTTCTTTCTAAATTAAGAACCATCATGGTTTCTTCCACTTTCTCATATGACCTTAATATTTTTTGTAACGCCCCTTTTTTTATCCCCAATGTAGAATTGTATATTTATAAATACTATGAATGTTTTAGGACCATGTGATATCGTATGTAAACATTGTACATTGAAAAATAATAAAATGAAATAGACCACTGGCTACTAGATGGATAAGGATCAAAGTAACGGGGGGATATGATTCCACAAGAGAGGGTGGATTGATGGGGTTTTTAGGTTCTTCCATATGCCTTGAGTCTTAATCCACCTTCATAAATTAGTTTTTCATTTATATATTTAACCCTTTGACATATTACACACTCAATCATTGAATTCATGTAATAGGTTGTGTGAGAAATTCATCCCACTCACTTATGACACCATGGGTTGAGTGTAATCATCTTAGGAAAGAGTGTGAGTCAAGGAAACATGGAAAAAAAGGTAAAGAAAATTAAATTAAAAGGGAGAGTAGTTTTAGAGTTAGCAAGAAGTGAGGAAAAAACTAGAGTTTAGTGTTGGGAAAGAGTAGGAAACCATAGTGGGTAATGAAGATAGCTTGTTGGAGCTAGTAATTATGTTGAGAATGGGGATTCCATGCATGTAAGTGTTTTTCTCAAGAAAAGAGAATTTGTAAATGTTATTGTGAGCACTAATGTTGCAACTAGATTTCCTTAATCCCCAAGTAGAGAGATTCAAGTCCATTCTATGCTAGATCCCTAGAGGGGATGGAGATTTTCTAAGGGACTGAAGTGTAGATAACGAAATATTATAACTTGGGTTGTGAAAGATAATGGATAATAGATATGGGTTGTTTTAATTGTTGTACGAGTCATGTCATTATGTTTTAATGCGTTTTGAGTTGTTTGAGTGGATCACAAACACCCATAGGATCCTTTCCATCCTTTTGGAATCATAGCCCCAAATTAGGGGTGGCTTGTTGTAGATATAATTGGTGTAGAAGAACCTATGATTGAATGGAATGTCCATCATCAACAACTAGTTTGTTAAGACACTTTTGAAAGATAATTTTGTTGACCACTATGTCATCTACAAATTTAATTATATGATTGACTATTTCATTTACTCTATGTTTTGTATGCATAAATGATGATTTGTGTGTTTAATCATTTTCATTCATGAGTTTAATTATTATTGATAGTTTCATGACCTTGTATGCCATGTTGTGTATATTTCCATATTTCAATCAATATGTTAGTTGATTTAGTAGTAACATGGCCTAGCAAGGAAATTGGGTATGTTACATCTACACTCAAATGTGGTTAGCATTCCATTGATATAACAGTCCAGTAGGTCTATAGCCTTAGGTGTTGGGTATGTGTTGAAGAAAAATGAGGTCCTATGAGGCTTCCAACTAAGGTCTATATTTGACCTTGATATTTTCTCTAAGTTTCAATCTTCAAAACTATCCTTTGTTGTTTTTAGGACAACAAATAGTTCAATAACTTTATGCCCATAGTAATTGTAGGTTATGTGTTATTTTAGCTTCCCTTTCAAGTGTTTTCATAAACCAAAGTTAGCACATGCAATATAAATCAAAACAAGTAACACTCCTCTAGATATAAACAACACAAGTAAGTTGACATACACTCTAAGAATGCATGGAATGAACACATTTTTTTTGGTCAACGTGACCTTGGATAAAACCACCCTGGGGAAAACCAGTTTGGAATGGAAGTATATATAATTGGTGTATAAAGCATGAGATACAAGAAGAAATAAAATATAATGGAACTTGTATAAAAATAAAGATCGTCTCAATACTTTCCAAAGGAACTAGGAAGAAATGTTCCCAAGACTAGTGTGCCTCTTCCTCTTTTTTCCAAATCCATTGAAGTGAAGCAACCTTGACCCTTGATTCTCTAAAGAAGAATACCTTGCACACAAATGTGCTATTGTGTGCTACCTTTCCAATGAAACAAACAAATCTAAATTCCTCCAATTGTATTTCCCCCTGCTAGGTGTGTGCCCTCCTCCAAGAAAGTGTGATCACTGCTAAATAATAGGGTCTCTAGATGTCATAGCTCCTCCATGAATAGAAGCACCAAATATTCCTTCTTTGAATTACTCCAACATCATGCTCATCCTCCTCCTCAAGATCTCCAAGTTAACATAAGAGTGAATGAATCTCATTAGGCCTCTTGCATCCTCCTTGAGAAAATCATAAGGAAACCTAAAACTGAATGTCTAGGATCATCCCAAGGCATTCCTAATCAATGGTTGAGATCATCCCAAAATAATATCAACTCAAAACCCAATTTGGGTTAATTTCCCTTGGTTTACTTTGTGTCCCTCAATTCAGCCACGAAGTGAATTAATAGTCACTTTAGGCTACAATGACCAAATTTCACTTTTGACTTAAATATCCTAAGTCAAAGTGAATTTAGACATAAAGTACAAAGTACAAAACTACCAACATCTACGTCTTGTGGTTAGAGGCTCCAAACCACAAGAGAACCACTTCCCAAGGTACACCAAAACTCAACATGTGTGACACTACTACGTTGCGTTGGGCGCATGGGTGAGTCGTCAAGGCTTGTAGGAGGGACAATAGGCCCCCTTCACGAGGGTTTGGGGGAAATGCCCCATATAATTTTTTTTCCTTGGGAAACGTGTCGCAGTTTTTTCCTCATTTTTCATTTTACCTAGATTTTCATATCAATTGTTGGGTGGTTTTTTGGCACATGACTTTTTGCTGAAGGTTTTCTATTTTCGATTAAGGAATTAGGGTTGTTGACTAATCCAGGTCATTGGGTAAGGTTTTTGGATGTCGTTGGCTCCTATATGTATATTGTATTGTAAACAGTGTATGATGTGAGTGAATATAGAATATACTGGTTCTCTCGATTTGGGTTTCCAGGGGAAAAATTTCTCTCTAATGTGTGTATTTCCCATTATGTCTTTTCTATTCTTTTACTTAAAATATGTTTGCAGTAAATAATTGTACACGGTTAAAATCTACAATAGAAACCATCATAATGTCTTCCTCTTCCACACATAGTTGGTCTTCCACACTCACCCCAAGTAGGGTTATTGTCTTCTTCATCCAATGCTCCACTACTTCTTCTCTTATTTTTCATCACAACTCAAGGAAATACTTCTCAACTCATGTCTTGAAGGGATTAGTCATTTTTTCACCTTCCATCATGACATTTTCGTTAGTATTTTTTCATGTGTGTCATTTAATGTCTCTTTCATGAATAATTCATTTTTTTGTAATTGTAGTGATATTCTTAGAATCAATATTTTTTTTAATCTTGCATGCTTTGTCAATCATTTGTAATACTCTTGATCCATGCTCATTTTTAGTGGTGAATTATCTCTCAATAAAATTCCTAGTCAAATTCTCATCTTATCCAGGTACAAAAACTCTCAATTAATGCTCAATGCCAATGCTCTATGTATATTTTCTCACTACCAAGTCAAAATATTTATTCTAGTTGGATGGATTATTTCTTCAACTAGTCCAACGATCATGGATTTTCTCAATGGATGATCTATAAATTCTTCAAATTTGTCAAGGTAATTTCAATTCTCTAGTAATGTGTTGGAATATTCAATATATATTTACAAGAAGGATGACTCTGAATCAAGTATGGATTTATAAACTAATGCTTAGTGATGAATTGAGTCGACTAAGACTTGAATCAATGACTAGACTTTGTTAGTATGAGTCTCTATGTGTTTATATATTACTAAGACTATTTGGTTCTCACATAAAATTTACTTTAACTATTATGCATAGGGTTTCACTCAACTATGAATTTACTTTTTTCAGTTAAATACTTTACATCAACTAAATATTGACTTCACTAGCTAGAAACCCACTTTTAATGCAAACTCAATTTCTTTTTAAGTTGACTCAATTGACTCAACTAGTAATTGACTACATACACTCTCTTTTTTTTCTGGCTAAGCTAACCTTAATACAATTGACTATATTATGCTTTACATAGGATTTTTTTCAGGTATATATTTATAATATTTTGACTTCATGACCATGTTTACTACATAATACTTCTATCTTTATGATCATTCTTTTCAAGAGTTTTTACATAAGTGATGATGATCCATAAATGAGGAACTTATTTCCCTCTCACTTCATTGGTACATATCCTATACAAACAATAAAATATGATATTTTTTCTCTTTATGATGTCAATTTATCTACCTTTGATCCAAAAAGGATCCAAAGAAGGCTAAAAGAAACTCATAACTCATAGAGGAAAATTAGGATGCTCAGAATGGCTTCAACAAATAGAGAAAGAGAAAACATTGAAAGTTCCCAAAAATCAGTGAAAATGAAATGATCGTGAAGAGAGTGTCACAATATTTCTAATGTCACAAACAACTCATCAAACAAAGTTATGGATTGAAAGACATTCGCAGTCAAAGTTTGGTCAACCTAGCCCAGTCAGCAGGGGATGAGTCAACATCCGTACTACTGACATCAACATCTATATGGATGAATTCAGAATCCATACAACACACATGGTAAGAGAAGGAAGGTGACATGTGGTATGATGATGTCAACATGATGATGTGGCAACACCAGAGGTTTCCATGTGTCACCCAGTTTTGGCATTTTTGGATCGATCCGTGGACCAATCGAATCATGCCACGTGGCATCCGTACAGTTTGTATGATGATGTAGCATGTTGACTTGGCATATGGTAGCATGGACCAGTGAGATTCTGCAACATGGCCCAATCATACGCTGCCACATGGCAGACATGAAATGCCTAAGGATAGTTCGTGAACAAAAATTTGGAAAACAATGGTTTGGCGGGTCCACCAAATTTGGCGGACCATGCCAAAACTAGTCACAGTTAAGTCATTTGGATATCATTCTAGTGACACAACTAAGAATTGTGGAACGGACATATTATATGTTTATACAATGTAACAATACAAAGCCAAAAGGGGAGTCCATGGGGTTTGACCCCGAGACCTCCTCCCACATCAAACGCCTTAACATATCTTCCCTAACCAACAGGCCAAGACCATTACATTGTAACCAATGCCTTCAATAATTATAAAATGATGCATCCACTCAACCATAAGGGGGGAGGCATGCGCATACCGTACAACCTTTTGGGCACACATTTTGATGCAAGTATAGTCATAATTGCAGGTTGCAGAGGGCATGAAAACTAAGATGAAATTCTTCTTGGGCCTAGGAGTGTGAGAGTCAGATTGAGGAATCAAGAAATTCATTTTTGGGTAATTCGATGCCATGAATTCAGTGGTGTTGTTTGTTTTCTGATTTGAGCATTATTTCTGGAGCTTTATTTAAGAATGAGGTATACTTATGTATTTTGCCAAATTATTTTGTTGAATTAATGAAAGAGCATACCCATTTGAGAGTAGGACCCTAAGACGTAGTCCACTAGGGATGATCTTCGTTATCAATTTTTTGTTTTCAGATCTAATGCTTATGTCTCTTCATCTTTTAGTTTTTTTTTCTTTATTGGTGCACTTTAATTTATGCTCATTTAATGCAATTCTTTACAAGTCACGCTGAAAAGATCTTGGATCACGTTGGTGTCAGAGTAGTCATCTTTCACTTGAATTGTTGAGTGTGAATGCTTATTAGGGACAATCATAAGTAGGGTGAAGGAACTCTTAATACTTGCAATCTTGAAGTTGGTCATGCATCTCAAAGGAAGAAAATGGGAGAAGAGGACAAGTGTGATGAATAGGAGAAAAAATTTCACATGGTCTTTTATCGCATGTTAGAAATGGTCGAACAAATGTATTGAGATTATGAGAAGAGGATGAAGAAGAAATGGAAGAAAAAGGAAGTACATGCAGATGATGATGCTTTTGTAAACCAAGTGGTTGGAGGAGATACTCTTGAGCCTCTATCTTCACCTTCGAGTTCTAGTTCTTATTCCTTTGATAATTCTCATCATTCTCATCATTCTATCCATAAAGCCTCTTTTAAGAAACCATTATTAAATCTTGATGTAAAATTTGCTTTACCTATGTTTAATGGAGATGCTAATCTTGAAAATCTAGATAATTGAATCCAATAGGTTGAAGTGTATGGTCGTTTATAGCATATTAATGAAGAAGAAGTTAAAGTGCAACTGGCTTCTCTTCGATTGGAAGGCACCACTCTCATATGGTGAGAGAGAAAACTTCACAACAAAAGTAAGTGTGGTAATCTTCTTTCCTCTTGGTTGGAATTTAAATCAGCGATAAGGAATAAATTTTATCCATCAGCGTATTTACATAAAGCAATGATGAAATGGAAAATGTTAAGGAAAATTAAAGGTCAAACTGTACAAAGTTTCATAGAAGATTTTAGGAAGAAATCTCTTGCATTAAATATTTCATTGGATTCTTATGAAACTTTAATGAAGTATATTAGTGCACTTCACAATTATATTCTTCATACTTTGCTCTTGTTTGACCCCACTAGTATTGACGAAGTTTGTGTGCAAGCCACTCACCTTGAGTATAAGGGGAAACATGTTCAAGAAGATCCCACGAAGAAACTTTCCAATATCCCACATAAAAATTTTAAGAAGTTTAAAAGGAAGGACAATAATACAACCACATTAATGAGAGAAGGAGGAAATACATCTTGCACTCATTACAAGAAATGCGGTCACAATGAAGAACATTGTTGGAAACTGCATCCAGAAAAGAAACGAAACAGTTCGACAGAAAGGGGAAGACAAAAACCGTTGCTACAGTGCAAAAATATCTTGGTTCTGATTCAGGAGATGAAGGAAATATAACAACGGTTGGAGTACAAGGTAAATATTCCCTTCATGATAGTTCAAGTTCCAATAATGAATCTCATGTTCATGAATGAAAGAGGAATGAGTTATTTCACATAAGAGTTGTATCTAAACAAACCAAGATAGATACATTATTTGATATGGGTTCCCAAGTAAACTTAATATTTGAAGCACTTTTCAAAAATATGGGTCTTGAAACGAAACCACATTTGAAGCCTTATCCTCTTGGTTGGGTATGTGATAAAGAAAAACTTAATCTCACCAAACAATGTAGGGTCAGATTTTTTATTGCTTCAAAGTTAATTGATGAAGTGGATTTGGATGTTGTACCACTTTATATATGTGGCATAGTGTTGGGAAGTCCTTATCTTTATGATAGAAAAGAAATATTCTTTCGTCATGAGAACAAATTACACCTTACTAAAGGGGGAGTGGAATATATTGTTAGAGCTCACAACATGAGGGTAAATACAAGACTTGTTAGTGTAGGGAAAATGAAGAGACTCATGAACACGAATAAGAGATATGTAATCATGGTTGTAAGAGAGAAAAATGTCGAGATATATGACGCTTTCCAAGGATATGATCCATATCATAAAACATAATTAATTGATATTGTTTCTAAGTATGATAATGTTTTTCAACAACCAGATGGATTACCTCCTAAGAGGGAAATCCAACATGAGATACATCTTCAACGGGATTATCCTCTTCCAAATGTGGGAATATACAGGATGTCAACTGTGGAGATGACATAGATCAAGAAGCAGGTACAAATCTTATTGGATCAAGGGGTCATTAAGCCCAGTTCATCTCCTTGTGGTTCTCCGATCGGGATGGTGCCAAAGATGGATAACACATGGAAAATCGGTGTCGATTATCGGGCCTTAAATAAAATCACAGTGAAAAATTGATACCCTCTTCCACATATAGATGATTTGCTTAATCAATTGAAGAATGTTGTTTGTTTCACTACGTTGGTTTTGTGCAGTGGATATCATCATATCAGGGTCGCAGGACAGGATGCATGAAAATTTTCCCTTAAAACCAAACATGGATTGTTTGAGTGGTTAGTTATGCCATTTGGGCTTTGTAATGCTCTGACAAATTTCATGCATGTGATGAATGATGTATTTAGGCCTTTCCTAGATGACTTTGTGATTGTATATTTATATGACATTCTCATTTTTAGAGGGACTTAGGATGAATATGTGAGGCATGTAAAGAAAGTATTGGAAACTTTGAAAAGGGAAAAGATGTATGTAAAATTGTATAAATGTGAATTTGGCAAAACTGCACTTCTGTACTTAGGTCATATTGTAGGAGCAAGAAAATTAAAAATTGATCCTTCCAAAATTGATGTAATTATAAATTGGCCTATGCCAAAAAGTGTAACTTAAGTCTGAAGCTTCTTAGGTGCACTCCAATATTGGAGGAGGTTCATTTCCAAATTATCCTTTATAGAATCTCCTTTGCATGCCTTAACAGGTGTGAAGAACACTTTTCAGTGGGAAGGAAATCAACAAAAAGTTTTCAACACTTTGAAGGAAAAGATCAGTATCGCACCAGTATTAGCACTGTTGAGTCTTCAACATCATTTTAAGATCGAGACATATGCCAACTGATATGCCATGGGTGCAGTATTGATGCAATATCATAAACCTGTATGTTACCACTTTGAAAATTTTAACCAAGTTGTTGTTAACTATCCTACATATGATAAACAATTGTATGCATTAGTCTAGAGCGTAAAGAAATGGAACTACTACTTGTTAGGGAAGGAAACAATCATACATATAGATCACCAACCCTTACAGTATCTCCAAGAATAGACCAAATTGTAACAATCTCAACACTACAGATGGATGGGTTTTCTACAACAATTTAATTTGGTAATCAATTAAAAAAAGGGTACAAGTAACATGGTAGCCGATATGCTTTCTCTAACTCCTATTGTTTCTTCTATTATTTTGAAGAATACTTCTTTATATCATGATATCTATGTAGAACAATCTGTCATCGATGAAGATTTTAAAGAACTATATGAGAAGCTAACCCTTGGTTCACAGGTAGAGAACTATTGTTTGTAGAGAAAACTACTATACCATCTTGGAAAGCTATGTATTCCTACAAGTGAACAAGTCCATGTCACATGATAATCTCACACTTCTCTTCTGTCTGGGCATTTTTGGGTAGGAAAAACTATGGCTCATTTGCAGATATTGTTTTAGTGGCCTCAAATAAAATCAATTGTAACTAAATATGTAAAGGGGTGTGTGATGTGCTCTACTTGTAAGCCCACTAATAGAAAACTGGGGCTATACTCACCACTTCTTGTTCCATCCCATCCATGTGAAAGTATCTCCATGGATTTTGTAGGGGGTTTACCAATGACCAAAGGGGGTCATGACTATTTGTATGTTGTAGTGGATAGGTTCAATGAGATGTGTATCTTGATGCCATGTAAAAAGTAGTTCACTATTGAGCATACTACTAATATTTTCTTTCAGTATGTTTGGGTTCACTTTGGGTTACTCACATCCATTGTCTTGAATTGAGATACTCGATTCCTTGGGGAATTTTGGACTAGATTGTGGAGGATGATGGACACCAAATTGAAGAGGAGCATTGCTTTCCATCCATAGACTAACAGACAGACAGAGGTGGTAAGCCAATTCATGGTACTTTTTCTTTGAGGCTATTGCAACAAGCATCCCAAGTTATGGGATGAACACATACCCTATATACAACATGCTTACAATAGAGCTTTACATTAGTCCACTCATATTTCACCTTTTGAAACATGTTTTGGGTACCTACCAAAGGTTCATTTGGACTTTATGTATGGGATATATGCCAATGTGAATGAAGAATGAACAGAGGATAGAGCCCACAATTTCATCCAAAGGATCCAACAGATACACTAGGAATGCATGGAATAGTTGGAGAAAATTCAAGAACAATATAAATCTCGACATGGCAAGCACAGGGTTGATCATCAATTCCAGGCTAGAGTCTGGGTATGGATTCACATCAGTAAGGAGACTATGAAGGGTGAAGGAAAGAAACTCAAGCCCATTCGTTATGGACCCTTCACTATCTTGGAGAAAAGTGGAATCAATTATTTTCGTCTGGATCTTCAACCTTACATGTATATTTACGTAGTTGTCAATGTTGAGAAATTGAAACTTTTTGAGCCTCCCATGATCATGGATCAAGATGAGGAAGTTTCAATACCTTCAGTTGATGAGTTTTCACCTGAGTACTTGGATGATTTACAAGAAGCTATCATCCTAGAAAGGAGGATGAGGATTTAGGGTGATGTTGATTATCTTCGAGTAGGCTTAAAAAGCACACATCCAAGCAAGGAAAAGTGGATAGAGAAGGACAAAGTTAGGGGACTCTTCCCTCACTTACCTGTTGATTGATGAAAGATTTTGGTGGTCCAAAAATCTCTCAGTGGGAAATAATTATCCAAAAAGAATCCATAAAAGGATAAGAACAAATCAGAACTCATAGAGGCAACTCAGGATGCTCAAACTAGCTTCAGCAAATAGAGAAAGGGAAAAAAATCAAAGTTCTCAAAATTCAATGAAAATGATATGATCGTGAAGAGAAATTCACAATATTTCTAACAGCTCAAATGACTCATCAAATGGATTTACGGATTGAAACATATTTGCGATCAAAGATTTGTCAACCTAGCCCAACCAATAAGGGATGAGTCAACATTCATACTATTGAAGTCATCATCTGTACAGATGATGTTAGCATCTATACAACACACATGGAAGGAGAAATAAGGTGACATGTGTCATTGTGATGTCAACATGATGACGTGATCTTCTAAATAAAACAAAATAAAAGACTTGGAAAAAGAAAGAAGAGGATGAGGTTGTGAGGAAACAAGAAGAAGAATAAAAGAGGAAGAAAGAAGAAGAGGGAAGAAAGAGAAACTGTAAGATAAAAATATTTCCACTCTCCTCATGGGACTTTTATGGGAGGAGGAAATCCCTAAAAGTTGCACTTAGTGCCCTCACTTTGTGTATGTTGTCTGATTAGCCTGCAACCATTTTTTTTTTTAAATCTATAACCATTCTTGTAAAAAAAGTAAAAAAATAGTAATGCACAAAATCAATCTATCTATTGTTTTGTCTTTTCCAATAAACCCTAGAACTCCAAAAAGCAATCCCTCTACTCCCAATATCTTTCATATCTATTGTCATTATACTTACTCATTCTTCATTGCATATCCTAGCTATTCTTTCACAATTGTGGTAGTTATAATTTATTGTTCCCCTATTATGACATTCTTTCGTGTCATGCATCTCTTTATTTTTACTTTTATTTTCTCTTTGTCTTCCTCTTTCTTGTCATTACAATGGTTTAAGAGAAACCCTTGTAGTTCCTCCTTATGTTGTTGATCGAGGCATGAAGACCTTCACATGTATAGAAGGATATCATGGCATGGCCAGAGAAGGATCCCCTTGCGACATTGAGGCATTGTCTCACACTACAAGCACCTGTAGACTACTCCCATGCATAATTCTTTTCTTTCGTTGCTACTTTTATTTTCACTTTGTCTTCTTTTTATTTTCTTGTTTCTCTCCTTCCTTGCACCTCACTACTATTCCCATCTTACTGATAGAAGCTCCTATAAAGGGGAAATATGTATCATATGTGATCCACGCTTGAGTACTCACATATGCTTACCCAATGGTAGGTACAATGTGCGGTCCACTCTTTTTCCGTATGCATGTGTAACCCACCCAATGATGGAATGATGCCTCTAAATATTGTCCTTCTATGATGGACCACCTTCCGTGGAGTTCCCTCCACCTTAGCCTAGATGTGTTACCTCTTAGGGATGTCTAGCACTAATGATGAAAGATTAACTCGATGGACTTGGGGACCTTATTTGGTTTCAAGTGGAAATACAATGCACACAAATGCTAATTTCAATGCCTTATCAAAAATATATCTATGTCGCTCTATGACTCCTATGGAAAGAAGGGACTCAGGACAAAATATTCTACTTGACATGCTTCTTCCCACCTCCCCAAGAAAAAGAATCCCAATAAACAACATTTCATCCGTAGTTCATCCATTATCTTTATCCATAATCAGTTATCTACCCCTTACATAAAGAAGTATATTTTCCTTAACCCTTCCTATAAATAATTGTCAATCTTATAATAGTCCATCTGGTCTATACCCCTCCCTTAAATTCATCCCCTCACATTATTTATTAGTTATATAGCTAGCCTAGACAAGAGGCTCTATCTTACAGCTTTGTCTAGATCTTCTCTGTAGGTAGGTCTACCTCTATAGGTCTAGGTAGCTCTAGCTATGTAGGTCTATCTCTATAGGTCTATATTGGAAGATCGATCCATCCATACATCCCTCACCCCTCACCATGAACAGACTATGGGATCATCAGGGAAAGGCCCTCCACTATCACTAATGAGATTGATTTTTGGGATTGGGAAGAACTGGTATTAAGTCCCGGAATTACTCCCTGATGAAGAAGGTAAGTCTTATATAAACTTCTTTCTTGATGAGGTAAGAATTTGTATGACTCCATTCTTGAGTAGATAAGTATGAGAATGACTCCTTGATTAATGAGAATATAGAGAGCATAGAGGGGGAAGAGTCGGGTTAGAGAACCTAATGACTTATATTGGGATGGGATAGTTCTAGAACAACTAGCTAGGGGGAATGGAAAAAGAGAGGGTTAACATAAAGAATAGGGATAAAATTAGGAATCTGATCTTAACCAAAGGTATGGATTTGGTCTGTAAATAGAGTAAATTTGGAATATCGCCCGATTTTTGCGTTTTTGGATCGATTCGTGGACCAATCAGATCATGACACGTGGTATCCATACAATCCTTATGATGATGTGGTGTGATGAGGTGGCATGATGACTTGGAATATGGAGGCATGGACCAATGAGAGGCCACCACGTGGCCCAATCAGAGGCTTCCATGCAGTAGGCAGGAAATGCCCAAGGACAATCTGTGAACAAAAATTTAGAAAAAAATGGTTTGGACGGTCCACCAAATGTAGCGGAACACACCAAACCTAGCCATGGTTAAGTCGTTTGGATATTGTTCTAGTGACACAACTAAGAATGGTGGAACGAACATATTATATGTTTATACATTGTAACAATACAAATAAAAAATGGGAGTCTGTGGGGTTTGACCTCGAGACCTCCTCCCACAACAAACACCTTAACATATCCACCCTAACCAATAGGCTGTGACCATTACATTGTAACCAATGCCTTCAATAATTATTAAATGATGCATCCACCCAACCACAATGGGGGAGGCACATGCGTAACATGCAACCTTTTGGGCATGAATTTTGATGCAAGAATAATCATAATTGCAAGTTTTGGAGGGCAAGGTAATTGAGATGAAATTATTCTTGGGCCTGGGAGTGCCAGAGTCGAATTGAGCCATGGAGACAGTCATTTTTAGGTAATTTGATGCCACAAATTCAATGGTCTATGTTTTCTGATCTGAGCATTATTTTTGCAGTTTGATTTCAGAATGAGGTATACTTATGTATTTTGCCAAATTATTTTGCTGAGTTAATGAAAGACCCTACCCATTTGAGAGCATGACTCAGAGACATAGTCCACCAGGGAAGAACTCCGTTATCAAGTTTTTATGTTCATATCTAATGCTTATGTCTCTTCATTTTTGAGTTTTTCCTTCTTTAATGGTGCACTTTAATTTATTCTCATTTAATGCAATTCTTTACAAGTCACGATGAAAAGATCCCATATCAACCTTTATAATTGATTATGAGGCCTCTATCACATATTATAAGTCAAGGTGAAATCTTATCTACAATACAATTAACTTATTTAGATGGGCTCCAATCACATAGATTGTGTATATACATTTTTTCTTAATCACACACACTTACCCAACACGCATTCAATAGAGATCCTTGCATCAATAGAAGAATCCAACCATATGCCTGTAGGTTATGCCAAAGCTATTGTCCTCTAGAAGATTCAAATGAAATATGTTTTACAACTCTAGGCTAAATGAAACCCACTTAGGAATCACAATAACATTCTAATTCAAATGTAACTTGTAATATGAAATCTAATTGTCAAATATGTAAAAATAGCACTTCTACATATTTTTAGAAATAACTCATTCTATTGAAAACCTGGATTCATGTATCCAAATTTCTTTTTGTAAGACCAAAAAAAATCACCCAAATTGATGAAATTGATTGCCAAAACCATATGATGAACATAATTCAAGTGCATAGAAAAATGAGTTCTCAATCATTGGGTGACAGAGGCTACTTGGAATGGATAAAATGAAACGTGAATAAACAATTGTTTAATGGAATATTCCATGCCATTCATTTCCAATAACCCAACCCATCATCTTTTGAAGCATCACATGTTCTATATGCCAACAAGACACCCCTTCGCATGTGTACAGTTTGCCCAAGAGATGTGTATTACCAGGGATGATTTTAAGGATGGAAATTTATTTTAAAACATAGAAACCTTGGTGAATCTTACTAATCCTTCATATGTAAACTATAAATGTTTGGTGATAGTTTTGTGAAAATATTCAAATTTCTAAGTATTTTTTAAATTTTTTATAAAATTTTGGCGATTTTTAAGGTAAAATAATTTTATCCTATAGAATTTGGGAAAATCATTTTTAAAATAGTGAATCTTGTTTTTGGAAAAACCATGAAAAATTAGCCCATGAGCAAAATTTAGCCCCTAAAATCATCCATGTGTATCACCTACATCTATCCCAAAGCGACACCAAAACAATCAATGATTTTTGGATTCCATGAATTAACTATTGAAGGTGTGTGTATCTTTAGGACTATTGAATTTTTTCTCAGTATGGTTTTTTATTGGCCAACGTCTTCGCAAATCACTAAATTGTTTCTCTTCATATGCAAAATTCAAAACTTAGCTTGCTAGTTAAAATAGCTAGAACATGACAACCATTGATATCACAATTGGGAGTGAAATTGATGATGTATGTCCTTTGACTATTTTTATTCACACAATTCCGAGGAAGATTTATTCATGAGTAAGAGCTATCATAACTACACTGTGAAATTTTTCATATTGAACCATGAAAATACATATGGACACAACAATCTCTCAAATTCCTGTAACATCCCCAGCCACCCATAGGCCAGGAAATGCCACTCCAGAACATTATTTGATGCTCTGATAAGAATTTGTAACATACCCAGCCACCCATAGACTGGTAAATGCCACTTCAGAACATTCTTTGATGCTTTGATACCAATTTGTAACATCCCCAACCACCCATGGTCGGGCCACACTACACCAAAGAACACTTTCGTTCTCTCACTGCGGAACATACTATAACAAACCCAAAATCATACTGAGTTATGCCACATAAAATTTTATAACTGCATGTAATTAAATTATATACACACAAATCTCTTGCAGAAGCATTATGTATGGAATGTAAACAAACAAACACTTTACATAAATGCATGAATTCATACTAAAATAACAGTAAACACAGACGTGCAACATATACGAGAAATACCCATAAACATAGAGACAGTTATAAACATGCATAGGAGAAATCCACAAAAATACACATGTAAATAACAATGCAACATGTAAATTTATCACACAATTGACACTTATCTTTGTAAGAATATCACCAACTGCATGCAGACTGTCCACGAACCTCCTAGCCTTAGACCACATTGTTCATCACTCTCAACAATGGGTCACCCCCAAGCTGGGAATAAACTCCACGCAGGTAAAGGGATTCCTAACAGGATGAAGGCTCATGAACAATAGGAAAGACTCTGTCTCAGGTGCTCACTCAACCAGGGATGATTTTAAGGATGGAAAATTATTTTAAAATGTAGAAACCTTGGTGAATCTTACTAATTCCTTATATACCAACTATAAATGTTTGGCAATTTTTTTGTAAAAATATTAAAATTTCTAAGGATTTTATATAGTTTTTATAAAATTTTGGCGATTTTTAAGCTAAAATAGTTTTATCCTATAGAATTTGGGTGAATCATTTTTAAAATAGCGAATCTTGTTTTTGGAAAAACCATGGAAAATTAGCCCATGAGTGAAATTTAGCCCCTAAAATCATCTATGCACTCAACTAACAGCCTAGAGTCCCTCATTCCCCACATGCCTGTCCCACCCAAGGAAGTGTTCCCCTTCTCTTCTCAATAGTCCCTCGGTTGCCCCACTTCCCTTCCAGGGCTTCAACAACAGGTCGGACATGAAGTCTCAAAGCCCTACAACTGTAGTTCAACACCTTTAGGAAATCAATCCCCAATAACTATCTCACCTAGAGAATTTCTCACGGGCCTGACAACCCACCTCTTCAATATCTTGTGGGCCTGACAACCCACTTCTTCAGTCCAACTTCCAAGCTAACTAGCCATGCCAACACAAAAATGGCTATGGACACAGGTTCAAATATAGTGATGATGGTATGAAAATCAACTCAATGGGTGTGTTCATACCCATGGATGATTGACTAGATGGATGAAGAATGGACAAGATCCCTCGAAATGAACTAAGTCCCAACAATATGTATGCATGTCCTCAACTTAACAACTGTCATGTTGGGAGCTACTTTGGCCCACTTGGCCCCAACTTTAAAACTTAGGTTAACATAATTATCCATACTTTATGATTTAAGAAATATTAATATAATATTCCTTTTTGGCTCAATCTCCCTAGCTTAGCCCCTTTCTTTAACTCAACCCCTCCATTTCCCTAACTAGTGGAGTTTATTCCCCCCATATATTTTATCGTGGTTGGTCTGCACGCAACAATGTATTTTATATTAAATCTGAGACATGTACAAAAACATGCGCACTAGCCTTTAACATCTAGGCTCTCAGGCCTAATAAAAAAATAAGCATCCTAGCTTATAATAACTTGCTCACCAGCCTATAAAACATATCATATACATAAAGGCTCCCTAGCCTCAACATCGCACACACTTAATATGTTGCGCGTGGTACCCTGGAATGTGCACACATCCTCATTTTACTGCGCAGTACCTTTGTGCACTATGCCATGAAATGTGCATACCAAAATGATATCAAAACAACTAACTAGCTTAAGCATATTTACAATTGGGTTTGGCCTTAGGGATATTACAATCCCCTCCCCTTATTTATGCACTATCCTCAGTGCATCACATACCTATGTATAACTAAATTTCAAAAATCCTCAAAAAGATGCAGGTATTCTACCTGCATTGCATCATCATGCTCCCAAGTAGCGTCCTCGGGACCGTACCGGGTCCATTGGACTTTTACAAGACCTATGGCTCGATTTCAGAGCTGTTTGATTTTTCGGTCCAGAATGTGCACCGGATGCACTTGAAAAGTGCTTTCTTTCTCCACCTGAATAACATTCCAATCAATAACATGATTAGTATCAGGTATATATTTATTTAGCAATGATACATGGAATAAATTATGAACAGACATAGATGCAGACAATGCAATCATATAAGCTACTGGACCAATCCTCTCTAGGATTTCAAACGGCCCACAATAGCGAGCTTCCAACTTTGAACAATTTCCCAACTTTAGGGAAATTATGTTGGCTTTCACTTTCAAGAATACATGGTCACCCACTTTAAATTCCCTGTGAGTTATGCCTTATCAGCATAGCTTTTATTCCTGTCTTGGGCAGCCTTTAAATTTTGTTTTATTTTCAACATTTTCTCTTCCATTCCCGTGAGCAATTATGGCCCAACCATGGCTCTATCTGCTAGGTTATCCCAGCTTACTAGTGTGTTTCACTTTCGGCCATAAAGTGCCTCAAATGGGATCATCTTTAGAGATTCTTGGTACCCATTGTTATAAGAAAACTCTACCAAGTGTAGGTAGTCTTCCCACTTTTATGGTTTATCCATCACATACATCCTCAAGATATCCTCAATCACTTGATTCACCCTCTCTGTTTGTCCATCTGTTTATGGATGATGAGCTATATTGAAATTCAAATTTGTTCCAAATCCATTAAATAATCCCTTCCAAACTTTTGAGGTAAATTTTGGATCTCTGTCAGATACAATTGTCTTGGGTATGACATGTAATATAGCAATTTCCCTCATATAAATATCAACAATGTTCGTTGCCTTGTGAGTGAGCTTAACTGGAATAAAATGGGTAGCTTTAGTAAGCTTATCCACCACTAGCATGATAGAATCATGTTGTGTGTTTTTTCTGGGCAATTTGGTAATGAAATCCATGGTTACAACTTCCCATTTCCACTCAAGAATGGGTAATGGTTGTATCAAACTAGTTGGGTGTCTATGCTCAGCCTTTAATTTTTTACATTCCAAACATCTAGCAATAAAATTGACAACCTCTTGGCTCGACAAATCTAGCAATATTGGCTCTTGACAACTGTAATAGTTTTACGATATCCTGGGTGCCCAACATAAGGCACATTATGCATTTCTCTCAATATCATATTTTTCAACTCCTGGGAATTTGGTACATAAATTATGCCCCTGTACATGAGAATTTCATCCTCATCTAGCTTCTATTCTTCAATTTTCTACTACAGATTACCTTGTTTTAGTTTTTCCACTAAATCCTTGTATTGTAAATCTGATTTGCCAGTCTCTATAATTTTGATTTTCAAATCTGATTGATACATGATAATGGTTGTAGCATGCATTTCATGCACTCTTCTGTTGAGTGCATCAACCACTTTGTTCTCT
>JZKD02S1671830.1:34158-47947 GCA_000966675.3 Picea glauca
TGTTTGACCATGTTCGAAGTGCGTTGGGTTCGTAATGACGAGGGATACACACCTGTTTGTTTTGAGGTAATTCTGAGAACTTTGATTTTTGAGCTAAATTTTGACCCCTGGTCCAGATTCTGATCAGGAACAACAGCTGAAAAAGCCTTCTTGAGAAAGATTTCCTTTCTTGATAATATTATCTTGGTCAGTTTCAGGGGTTTCCATAGGTAGATGTGGAGTATACCTCCCGTGTCTGCCTTTGGGAGCCACAACTGAAACAATGAAGTTGTCACATGCAAGTTGCAATCTTCAAGGTACTTATTTCAGATGCACCTTCAAGATCATAACTTATTTGTCGCTCAATCCTAGGGAAATGTCTTCAATTCATTCCACGGAAACAAATCCATGAATGTTAGTGCTTAGAGTCACCCTAATATTGCAGGAGGATAAGCCCAGTACCCATCCAATTTTTTATGGAGGTAGGTTTATGATTGGAGGTCAAATGGACAAAGTTCAGCATAAGAATGTTTAAACATAGAAAATTAGGCTAGGAATGCATAAGAAAATGAGGTTCTCATTAGCTTCATTCAGTGGTTTAAGGATAAAGGTGAGAAGGAGGAAGACTTAGTGATGAAAGTGGACAAGTTTTCCATGAGCATTCAGCCTTCAAGCAGCTTGGTGCAGAAAAACTCAGGCACCAGAGCACTCTTGAACTTAAGTTTAAGATACTGAAATATATCACAACAACATTATAATAAAAACTCCATTACAATACAACTACAACTACGAACATTTCAGCATAACAAGAAACAAGAGAGTGAAAGAGAAAGAAAAAGCTCACGCACCAGAGCACTCTTGAACTTAAGTTTAAGATACTGAAATATATCACAACAACATTATAATAAAAACTCCATTACAATACAACTACAACTACGATCATTTCAGCATAACAAGAAACAAGACAGTGAAAGAAAATAATGAAACAGATCATAGCAACATTGTAATCAAATCTCCATTACAATACAACTACAACATATCATTTAAATCATCGAGGCACAAGTGTTTCAACACAAGAGGAAACAAGATGATGAAAGAAACTGAATTCTATTAATGAGAAAGTCTCAGGTATCATACATAACCAGAGAACAACTCTGTTATCAAACTATTACAAATAGGGAGCTCTTCTCAACCATCTACCTCTACATATTATTCCATTGATCTATTTATACTCAGATCAGTGGATAACCGCTAGGAATGTGATCTGGCCATCCCGTCCACAGCTTTTCCATCTGTGTATCCTTATGTCAGATTGTGCGTATATACTTCTGTCAGATGAAAGCTCATATCAACATGGGCCTGTAAGAAAAACTGTTCCTCATGGTACCACGTACTGACAGTTTTTTCTCCACAACCAGACCCTCCATGCTTTTTATTTATGTAGTGAGCCAAGGTTTCAACTACGAGTCCTTGTTAATTAACTGATTTCTCCTTGGGATCGGGATGAGGCTTGACAACTAGGGGGTCGTCACGTACTTCTATTGGATTCAACGTTGAATGAGCATGTGACTTCGGGGCCGTCGAAAGTGGTTTAGACCCGCACCACTTTTGGGCTCGAAACTCACCACCTTCCTCCACGTAGCTCTCCCCCAATACCATGGTTTAGATTTTGGCTCACTCAAGTATTTTAACGCCCAAGCATCTTTGCGGCCCCAAAATGAAGTGTGGCCGTTGATCTCGTCACGATCTGCTGCTATTTTTGTGCCCCCACTAAAGCTTATCTGCTTTTCAACTATACCGTCCTTCAAACCGCGCTTAGAGATGGCGCTAAATTGAAATGCAGAGGGGATATCTACTGTTGAAAACTGCACCCGCCTGCTTGCCTGTGCTCATGAAAATCACCTGGGTGCTCATGGCAATCACTTGCGACCCTTGACAACTTCATATGATAATAGGGTGAATCACAATGTACTCTATAACTAGTCTATGAAATATTGAATGACTATTTGAGCTGGAAAACCATGACTTGACGCTCTTGAGAATGTTAAGTAAAAAAAAAAAAAAAACTAAAGGTTACATCCGTATTTCTGTTCTCTAAAATTATGAGACAACTTCTCTGGATTTAATTGTGATTTTAACTGTTCTTCACAATTCCTTGAATCTTGTTCCAGCATGAGGAAGCTAATAGTTTTAGACTTTGTAGACTTCGTCCAGGTTCAATTCTTGGCTCCAGATTGAGTTCTGGTTAATTTTGCTTCTTCCTTTATGATGTTGTCATTTTTGTCATTATAATTACCTTATGTTGGAGACTGGGGATTAGTAACCAGCCTTCCAGCCTTCGGGTTGCAGGGACTAGATCTGGTCCCCTTGAGGCCTTTTCAGTGCGACCAATGTTACTATAGGAAATCTGAAGAAAAACCAAGCGACGTTGTTAACAGTAAAAAAAAAGAGAGGAGTTGTAACTTCTTAAAAAATTAACAGATACTCACCTATTTTCATCCCTGAGTCTCTTAGTTGCAACCTTAACCCTTATTCACTTCTTAATGCACAGAAAAAACAGGTAAATGGGTTTTATGCTGTTGATTTTCTAATTTGTTTTACTTGTTCTTCAAAAGTTCGGCGTCGGGTAAACACTCTTTCATCACCATAATTGGCATTTAATATTTCTCTTACAACTGAGCCATGATTTCCATAAATGCTCAGGAACTCTTTCCCTTTACCTCTGCTACTGTTACCTATGTTTCTCCGCTCTCTAATATCTTCCACGCCTTCTCTACGTCGAACCGACGGGAAATAATTCCGCAAGATTAGCATCGGACTAATCGGGACAAGAAACCCTCTACTTGCTTGCGCCCTATCTCATTGCATGCGACCTAATTGCATGTGTTGTGTTGTAAGTTATACAGTAGGTCAATTCCACCTGCAGTTGCTCTATTGGATTTGGTAGTTTGTTTTCACAAGTGTCTCTTTGTTTATTATCTATCATTTCGTTGCTAATTACCGGCTCGACAGAGTAATAGTCCACTTGGCGTAGAGTTGGAATCTGATCTAATCTATCTCCTTGGTATCCAGAGTAGACAGTCACTTTGGTTCTACACTCCAAATTATACACATATTTACTAGTTTCATTAATTGCTTATTTGCATACTTGACCTGTTATTCATTGTATGCTCACTTTTTCCTCTTAATTTCAAAATAAAGACTTATTGCACTGTTTACTTAAATTTTCCATATCACCAAACGTTATGTTTTGGTTTTTTTTCATGGTCGAAGATTAAAGTGCAATTATATTTAATAATCATAATTATTTTAACATTTCATAATATAGCGTTATGTTTTGTTTTTTTTTTCATGGTCGAAGATTAAAGTGCAATTATATTTAATAATGATAATTATTTTAACATTTCATAATCTAGTGTAAAGATGAAAGATACCTTATTTTATATAAACATGTGCAAATTTTAGTCACATTATTATTTACACTACATATTTGAGGTACATCGTAGGTGTTGTAGCTAATATGATGTTAAGTTACATGGAATATTGAGGGTCAAGCTCAAAATCTAACTATTTTTGTCTAATTGATTTAGATACTATAAAGGGTATATTTTGTTGTATAGTAATTTAATTAATGTTAATTTAAATATAAATATTAAAGGTTATGTTTTTTTTTATTTTTTTATTATCGTAGTAATTAATTTTCATAGTGATATTCAAAAATAATTGATAAGAAATGATTATGAAAATAAGTTGAATAGAAATTCATAGACAACCAATGATTATTATAATGATAAATTTACTCTTTTTATTTGCTTACACTTGTTGATTCACTAGACAAATAGTGTTACACTTTACACCTATAGAATGAAGTTTGGTTAATTGTTTACTCTTGGAGTGTACAATTTCTATTATACAAATTATTAAATTCTTACATAAGATTAGTTCACAAATTGCGTAAACCAAAAAAAGGAGATTGGAAGTTGGTAACACCTTTACTCCTTGTTGCTGTTAGATAGACCTTTGTTGAGTGCTAGTCTTTAAGTAGCTTTTTGAAGAACCGAATTGGTGAATTATGCAATATGTGTATTGAGTTACTTAAATGGTTTATGGTGTTGTTAATAGTTTCTTGTAATCATAAGGGACAATATGTTAGAAATTTGAACTTGATTTCTATGAATTTTCTTACTTGTTTGCAAAAAGTTGGAAGGCTATTACATATGGTATTAGAGTAGGGTTCTACTCTGCGACATTGCACTCGTTACGACTTCCAATGAAATTTTAATTAAAGATGCAATTACTTATATGAACTAAAATTGTTTTATACAAGTATCATGGTTAGAGGACGGAGAATGAGTAGATGTTAGGGTGCGGGAGGAAGAGGTATTCCTCATCCAAGTACACCCACACCCGAGGGATCTCCTCCATGGGGAGAAGAGAATACTATCAAGCAGGAACATGTTGCAGTGGGCAATGTCATGGTTATTATGAGGTCCTTTCAAAGGATGTCATTGGAACTGATAAATCACCTTGATAGGGATGAGGGTAGAGTATTTTCACCCAATGAGGGTTCACAGTGTCCTCCTGTAGTTAATGGTAGTGTTCACAGATAAATCGAGAAGGTAAAATTTCTCGAGTTCTGGGGTTGCGCGGATGGTTTAGCCATCAAATCTTGGTTAGAGAATATGGCAATGTGTTTTGTATTGTATGATTATACCTCCAACTTGAAGGCTTGTATGGCGGTCTTTCAGCTAAAAGGGATTGCACTTATTTCGTGGAAGAAACTTTCACCACAACTGAATATGGTCATTGAAGATGTTCTTGGGAATTGTTCAAGGAGCAATTTCGTGAGAGGTAATTATCTTGAATTCATAAGTGCCAACTTAATGAATTCAATGCTTTATGATAGGGAAGTTGTACAATACCTGAGTATAATGCTATATTTATGGAGTTGTTCAAATATGCTCCACACTTGAACACTGAAAAGTTAAAGGTGAATAAGTTGTTTTTTGTCTCAATTACAACATTCATGCTAAGATGAGGATTTTGATGCCTCAAACTCTACATGATTAAGACATGACAGATGCCACAAAGAGCATCATAGAAACAAACATCTTCCAAACAGACTTTTGGTCACCATGATACACCCAAAGGACCTGTATTTTCTACACCACGTAGACATCCTACTAATCAAATAACTCTGTATAGAGAACCACTATAGTAGAAACCATGTCATCCTCGACAACAACAACAATATAGATCTGTTTCATAGAACAAATCATGACCTCAGTACCCTAGACCAACAGATTCTTCCTCTAGGACTAGGAGTATCGTATGTAAGAACAGATGTTGAACTTGTGCAGAGCCCCACAAATAGATATATTTTCCTATACATAAGGTGAGATATATTGGATCAGTAGGACAAAAAAATGTAAGAGATCTAGGCAAGGCCCATAGGATTCATGCAACAATGAATAATCACCAAGCCAAGCATCAATCTATAGTGCTCAAGACTTCAGGTATGATATTAGATCAACAGTTTAGTATTTTGATAGACCCAGGAGCTACTGAAAATTTCATTTCTAGTGTTGCACTCAAAAGAATTAAAGTGAATGCAGTCAAACAAGATGAATTTAGATAGGTACAATTGGGATCTAGAGCTAAGAAAAAAGTTGGATGAAAGTTTAATGACTGTAAAATTAATTTGGGTGAATTCATCACAAACGTAAACCTTTGTGTCACAACCTTGGTATTCTACAACATTGTGATTGGAATGGATTGGCTAGAATCGCACGATGTGATACTTAACTGTAAGATGAAAATATTAAGCTTATTTGATGATTTGGGACAAAATAGAGTAATTGTTGGGAGAAACCAAGGAGTGTACCTAATATTTATTTCTTCCCTACAATTACAGAAAAATATGCACAAGGGATGTAAGTTGTATGCCATTTTAGATATTAACGAAAAGGGGAATGTGGAAAGATTGGAATATTTTAAGGTAGTACCATAGTTTGTTGATGTTTTTCCTAAGGAAATACTAGGTATACTGTCGAAAAGAGATATAACACCCCAAGAATTATCCCCATTTGTAATTGTGAATAAGTTGTATATATGGTGAGCCAGGTTATTATAGGCCAAAAGGCTTATGTGTTTATTAGGACACAGAGCCTAGATGTTAAAGGCCAGTGAGCATATTTTTGTATACGTAAACACTCATATCTTTAATAAAAATACATCCTTGTGTGTAGAACAACCACAATAAAATAGTATGGGGAAATAAACTCCACTATGAAGGGAAAGGGGGGGATAAGAGCCTAGGAAAGGGGCTAAGATAGAGGGCTTATCTCTAAGGGAATACTATAATATAATTCCTAGAGACTAAGGAATGGATACATATCATGTTATCCTAAGTTCCTATGTGAAGGGGAATGATCTACAAGTGGAGAGGAATGAGCTCCTAGAGGGACATGGGTCAATCAAGGCACATGTAGCTATATGTGGGGAAAATTAGTTCATTTTCACCCATTCTTCCCTTTCACCCCCGCGTTCATGATTCTCCCCAGTCACGAGTGCATTCACAATTTACTCTATTTCACCAGTATTTGAGCTCTCCATCGATCACACATGTCAAAGGCTCTATGTAGTACCTCCCTATCATGGGTAGCATACATGTACCTTACCTGCGCCAGAATTGTTCCATACTTGTTTTATATTTCTTCCTTCACCTGATCCCGTACCTAGTAGACTTAGAGCTAATTGAGGAGGCGGGTTGTTATTCCCTTGGATTGAAGAGGTGGGTTGTCAAGCCTGTGATAAACTCTCTCCAGGTGAGAGAATTGTTGGGGATTGATTTCCTGAGGGAGCCCAACTGTAGTTACAATGCTTTGATATTTCTTGTCTGGCTTGTTGTTGAATCCCTAGAAGGGAAGTGGGGAAGCTAAAGGATTGTTGAGCAGAGAAGGGGCACACTTTCTAGGGTGGGACAGACACGTGGGGAATGATATATTGCATGCTGGTAGTTTGAGTTGGAACCTGATACAAAATCTTCATGTTGTCTTTGTATCTTCAACCTGGATAGAAATCCCTTTACCTAGGTGTAGTTTAGTCTCATATTGGGGGTGACCCACTGATGAGAGCTATGAGAAGCGTGGTTTAAGGCTGGGAGGATCGTGGAAGGTATGCATGCATTTGGTGGTCTTATGTCAAATATAAATAACAATTGTGTGTTAATTTATATGTTGTGTATATATACATGTGTTTATGGTTATGGAATTTTCATGTTCATGGTGCATGTTTACTTTTACTATTGTTTCTACATCATGCCATGTAGTTGAAAATTATACTTGTTTGTTTATATTTGTATAAATATATATATAGTGGGAGTGAAATCGAATATGGCATAGCCCATCGGTCCAAGGTTAGGGATGCTACAATATTGTGTTAGAGCCCTAGTTTCCAACACTGAGCTTGGATGGGCTGAGGAAGATGAATTGAGTTCACTTTCATGGAATTGGGAAAAGCCCCAATTTATGTTGTCAAATTCTTGGAAAATTTGAGGAAATTGGCCAAAGTGGTAAAATGTTTGTAAATTAATATATGTTCAAGAAAAATCTGACCTAGGATGGGTCGAATTTGAAGCACAAGGAGTGCGCATGCAACTTCTATAAGTTATAATCTTAGAGAAGAGAAATCTCTCTTTGTGAGAAGAAAAATGGTTGAGATCTATTTGGGATGGGATGAAATCCTTCAAAATCATCATATCTGGAGAAGGAGAACAAATTTTAACCCCTCAAGTCCTTCAAACTTCACTGCTTCAACAATTTCTAAGTATTGGACAAAAAGGAGGTAAAATCCTCGAAGCTCCGAACCCTTGGAGTGAATCTATGATGTAGATCACAGGGGAAAATGCCTAACCATTGGATTTGGTGAATGATAGATCTATTCCATTGGATCTGCACTGAGGCGAGTATGAGTCACATATCTCATGGAATTTCAGAGGTTCGACACTCTGCGAGAAACGAGTTCTTAAGTTTGCTAGAAGAAAATCTCTCGAAGTCATGAACTCTAGAGTAAATCTAGATTGTTCATATTTGTGGACACGTGTCTGTAGATTAGAAAGTATTTAGAAGTTCACCAGTTCATCATTCAGGAGTTTGGAAGTGTGTTGGTGTAATATCCTACGAATCCTAAAGTACCAATGTCCCAGAGCACCAGGGTGTTGTGGTATTATGAAGTCACTTAGGGTGACGTGGACTCATGTTATTCATGCCACATGTAAACCTAATTTGTGACTTTCACATACCTTATGTGCCAATTGGAACTTGATATGTGTCACCCATTGATTGGGACACGTTTCATCCTCATATTGTTGACATGTAGAACCCCTGGTGAGTAGTTGTTAATGAGACCTTAGAGATTTGAAAATTTGGCGATCAAGAGATTTAAGGTGTGAAGTTGTAAAGACATTCGAAGTTTGAAGCTTCAGATAACTAGAGTAACGATTCTCCAAAGAGCTTACCCGGAAGTTCAGAGGTTCGTCATTCAGGGGAATGGGGGTATGTTGTTGCAATAACCTCTGAAGCGTGAAGTTGTGAAGATCCAGTCTGGGATTTCACCAGTTCGGCATTCAAGAGAAGTGATGTGTGATGTTATTGAATCTCTCGATGCTCTGAATCCTGAATTTTCGAAGCTCCAAATCCCCAATGCTACAAATAACATATATTTAGAAACTCAACATTCTATAGTTTTATTGTAAGTTGGGGAAGAAATCTCCAAAGATCAAAGTTCTATAGCCCCCAAAATTCTGAAGCTCTGGATAAGAGCCTTTTAGCTAAGTGCTTGGTCATATCTCATGGTCACATGAGATTAAAAGATGAAGAAAAAGGGATAGTGCCTGAATTGTTTTTTAAAGAAAAAAAGGGGCTTATAGAATGATTTTGTGGGGTTTTGATTTGTATAGACTTGGACCTAAAGAAGTAATAAGAAACTATGAACCTGAAGAGAGGATCCAACATGGGTCCAAGAGATAAATCAACTTCCAAAGAAGATCACTTGTGTAGGGATTACATCACAAAAGGGACAATTTTTCCAGATAAACATAACTTTATGCTCAAGACTCAGAATTGAGCAAGGGATGAGTCATTGGAAATATATTGAATAGTAGAATATAACTGTTCACCCAAAAAATTGAACTGAATAGTCAATTTCTTAGGAAATCAGAAGAAAGAAGTCTGGTGTATTATCTAACCAGAATGGTTCATAATTTTTATGAAATTGTTGAATCAATCAACCTAACGAGTTCTATTGGCTGCAAATTTTGTAGAGTTAACAACAATTAGATCAGATCTAGATTGTCACAGAGTGAAAAGGGATGGAATATACATAGGGGGCTTATATCCAGGAAGATGATATCAGAGGGTTGGATGTCCATATGGGCCTTGAAGGAACAAATTCAAATGGACATGGAGAAGGAAAGGATGAAAGCATGAACTTGGTGGAGACCATTAAATTTTTTCAAAAGGATGTCCAAAGTCATAAATTTGATAATGAAAAGATTATGAAATCCAAGGAGTAGTAGGACGAATTCAACATAAATTTAATGCAGGGCTTGGACATAATATAAAATAAGATGGATAAGGAGTGTTGAGGAAAAGGTATGGAAAACCTTACTCGAGAATTTTCATATCTTTCTGGGCTAAGGCAAGATAGTTAGGAATGTCACCTAATGTTTATAGCCTTAAAAAAATCACTTAATACACAAGGGATCAAGTTCGGTTTTATATATTATATGTGAATGTGCAAAAATAAATAAACTTAAACAAAATTTACATGAATGTGTACATAAATTATATGAGTGTGTGTGTGGAGATAAAAGCAAAAGACTGAACCATAACATTAAAATTCATGTGTGAGACTAAAATAATAATCTGATTTTTTTATTGATTTCATTATGAGATACAAGAATAGATTCTCTTTACAGATCCCCGCAAGGGTCGGGACCAAATTCAGATTTAGAAGCCTCCGATGGGAACCACACAAAAGGGCTCTGACAACAAAATAAAATTGACGATAAAGATCTGGATCCACTTGCCACAAAATGTTGTCACTTGACTTTGCAAGATATTCTTTATCAGTCATGAAATTCAATTCAAAAACAAACAAGAACACACAGTCTACCAAAGATAAATCATACACCTTTAAAATAATTTGTTGATATATGTGATTCATTTTTTAATCCCGCTGCTTTCAATAAGACCCTACTACCATCATCAGAGTTAAGCCTTCTAATAAATTCAAAATGAATGATAATTGAAAGTATCTCACTAGAATAAATAAAACCTTATGGCTCTAGTTATCCTTCTATTCTCTTACATTTGTCTCTTCCTTTCATTGAGATTTTATTCCTTCTCAATAATTTATGTTAGTTCAACTAACTTTTTGGTTAATCTTAACTAGCTTAACTAATTAGTTGAGACAACATAATAATAATATATTTAAGTAAGGGTCTAATTAAATAATAACTAAATAGGTGGGACCACTTGTGACTCGAATGCATTTATTTTAATAATCATCAAATATGAAATATAAAACCCCAATCATTTGATTCAAACATTCTCCTTGTAACTCTCATGCTCATATTTATGATCAAATATTTAAATATCAACAAAATATAACATGACAATATCCAAAAAAATAGCATTGTATTCATGTTGTCCAAAATACTGCCTAAATATATGCTTGTTTTCCAAAATATTGTCAAAGTAAAAATACTATATTCAACATAAGAAAATAACATTAATCATCATCAAAAATTGTATTTACTATGAGAGGCATTTGGCCTCTTTTCACTACTGTCCCCTTTTGATCTTTCTATGGTAGCTTTAGGATGATTGGAACGTTGAGGATGAACTACACTAATAACACGAGAAAAATAATCTTTAATATGAAGGAGGGAGGACACAGATTTGAATGACTCTTTATATGACTTGGAGGGAGTGGCCACTCCTTTTCCTTTATCTTGTTTAGGCTTGGGGATATCTATTTTTTGCCTCTTACTGGCATGAGAAGACTGCACGGGTGAGACAACATGATCATCTTGGGCATTAGTGTTTTTTTTGTGCTGGAGGAGGTAATGGAAAAGAAGCACTAGGCCAACCATGGTGATGAGCAATAGGTTGTTGGAAAATCTCTTGCCAACCATCATTGGCAGGCGGTTCTGAATACATAGATAGATGAGGGGGAACACAGATACTGGAAAAGTTTTGATATGGTTGGAAGGGGGATCTCTCAGGTCCGGGTTGGAGGATTTCATGTCCAACTAGGTTGAAGAACCCATCTTGAAAAAGATGATTTAATTATTGTGGATCAACATCAAAATTTATTGAAAACCATGGCCTTTTGTGGCCCTTTTTTCAATTTCCTCTACCTCTATTGCCTATGCTATTACTGCCTCTTCTAAAGAATCTCATCCTAAAGAAATATTCCAGCATGTCATGAAAACATCTTATCAATCCATGCATAAAACTTTACCTAAATAAATTCAAAAGGTTGGCTCTATTATTCACCACAGAAACACATGCAATCCATCCATTAACACCTTAAAACTTCATCAATCAATTTCTGTTAGAACAAGGAGTGGTGGGGCTATTGGGAAGAGGAGGGATTTATAATTTTCGAAAAATGGTAGCATGGATGGTACAAGATAAACGAATATTGTTCAAGCAAACACAGAAGTAACATAGACTGTATCTATATCCAACCTTCAAACACCACTCATCAACCAACTTTTATATCAATCCCTTTTATTTCCACAAATAGTTTTAAATTCATAATAATAGAACAGGGAGTGTTTTAATGTATTTGGCAGGATGAGGGGAATATAGTGAGTGAAAAATGGTATAATGAAAGGGGAAAATGATTATTTTTCTATTATATGCAATGATACCCAAAAATTGTCGATGTCATCTGTAATGTACCTCAAAATTTATATAATAAAAAAAATAAAAATTAATTGGGGACTTTGAGTTGGTTCTGTGTCTTTAAAGCTTTTCAGTCATTTGTCAACCATAATGTATAGCAGTCTTATTTCCTTTTACTCTTCTATCCTATTTTAACATAAATTCGTCACTTCCTATTTCGGTATTGACTTATATATGAACATAGGTTCATAGCTAGGGATATCCTATTTCATTGCAACTTGTTATTATCTACCGTTTTTTTTCCAAAACCACTTTATGATATGGAGATGTAACTACTTAGAGTCACTATCATACGAATGAGAGGGTTATATATGTAGGGCCTTATGATGCTCATTCCAATATATATATCATTATAAGATCTACATGGAGAGGTTAACATTATTCGGAAACAAAAGTTATTTGGGTATAAAATCAGGCATTAAACTTGCACCTTGAATATAAAGTGCGCATAGGTTAACTTGTGAAGGTTATGGTTATGATCGTGCTAACACAACTATTCGTTAGGTAATGACAAGGGCTAACCGCCTTGGAAGGGTAATGCTAAGGTAGTTGGGTTCAACATATAACGGTGAAGTAAGCCATCTGGTTACCTCGCCATTAATACTCTGAGCAATCGATACAGGTTGGAACCCTTGTGCCTTAAAGGCCTGTCTACAACATTTAAAGCGCCTGGGATATGTCCATTCGATTCAGAGCTCAACTGGTGTGCCCCAATGAGATGTTGACACTTACCCTATATTCACATGGTATAAGTATGAATACCCCATCCCCTTTACTCCATGCGAAAGGTTACTCTGGCACTTTCACTTTCATTCTGGTTTTGGTTTGGTTTAGGAGGAAGCACCGTCTCAGTCCATTTTTTGTTTTCATTCTAGTTTTGGTTTAATGAAGGAGGAGGGAACATATCAAGACATTATTTTGTTTGGATTTAGCATTGTGGACATGAGTTTATGGTTTGGCCCCTATGCTAGATAGGTGAAGATGTTGGGTGGAACTTCTCGACAACAGATTTGCACAGAGTAAGTTTACCCTTTACTATTCTTTTACTTATGCATTCAGATCTTTTTGTCTTGTTAGGTAGGTCTCTGCATACTCCTGGTCCTGGTCAGTTCTTTGGTAGCATTCTTTGAGTTTATTGTGAAAGGGTAGGTGTTACTCTAGACAGGTCTAGGTTCTTCATGATTTAACCCCTTTCTCTATAGTAGTCTTCCTATTGAGGCCAAGCTATTCTCCTTTCTTGTAGGAACTTACTATGATGTCTGTTAGAAATGTGCATTCAGAATATGCTATTTTTTTTCTTGCTTGAACTTTTGTTAATGGCCCGGTTTCCCAATCGATTTGTCTTAGATGACATAGTGTCATGTTCGGGTTTTCCCTTACTTGGGTGCGTAACAGACCTTTCAACATGCTATTGAACTTGAGAGAACTTCTATGTTTAAATCTCTAGTGTCATTATATTGATTAGGAGAGATGTTCTCATGGCCGGAGTCATTTAATCCTTCCTGTTCATATTTGAAATGTCACATTAATTTTATGTTTACTATTACTTTATGGTTGTTATACACAAATTCATTTTCTGCAGTGTTTTTGATTAAGACTGGTATTCATTGCTAATGATGGGCCCCTTGATGTGCGAGGGTACCCATCAGGGAGACACAAACTCCTCCTCCCCTTTTGGTCTAGGAGCCGTATGGGATAGCACGATGGTAGAAGGCAAGAACACCATTACATTTAAGTATTCACTAGCCCACTTTCTAATTTTATTATGTTTTGTGATTTAATCATCTTTTTCCATTGGATACATTATAATGCTTCACATTATTTTGTGTAGG
>JZKD02S1671830.1:73099-83925 GCA_000966675.3 Picea glauca
AATTCCACTATATCTTATGCTATAATAACTATAAGATAAAAACATACAGACTTTACCCTCATAGATAGAAGTGACCGAGAGGGAAGCGTTATGATCTTTACAGGGTTCCATCTGCATTCTTTACAGGGAATCATTTGGTCTTTTGATTTTATTATCAAAAGGTCACATGTCACAATTTACACTTTTTATGAAGTTTAAAGGTTTACATGTGAAAATATATATAATTTCAAATTTTGGGAGTGTGCTTTTTAAGACAAGCTGTATATAAAAGAATTTTTTAAAAATTGAGAATAGGGAATGGCTGTTGTTAAATTTATGATATATGAGAATAGTTCCTAGATCGAGTCATATCTCAGTGAGCATGAACATTTTAAGGAAGATATATTGTGTCAGATATTTTCGCTATGGCGGATATCTTGTCGTTTTTTTTATGTCCTTTTAACAGGAATCGATAACTACAGAATTAAGCTACACTTTCTAGATGTTCTTAATGTTGTGAAAATAACTTCTTGAAAGTTTTTCAAAATTGAATTTACTCTATGGACTCCAGTAATGATCAAATAGGATTCTGAGAAGATGCATTTTCTTTAACTGATGCTCTTCTACAGCCCTAGTTCGAGGTGTTAAGAAGTCTGGCATTGAAGAAACTCTTAATTTTTTTAATTCTTGAAAACAGAGCGAAATCTTATTGAATGTCTATGTAAGGATTAGGAAATTTTATGTAGGGATTAGGAAACAAAAATTAACTCCGCTAGACTTTGCAATAAGGTAAGGCTGTAAAGATCTCCCAAAATTGCTAATACAAAATTTCAATGTCATTTCTTTTATAACAAAAATTAATTCAATGAAGAAACAATAAGCTAAACCATGAAGATCTCCTAGAATTGTTGACACAAAATTTAAACTTATATTTTAAAAAGTTAATTCCAAGAAGAAATAATAATCTATGCAGGAAGCTCTGCCGGAATTGGTACCACGGGATTTTAAATTATATTTTAGTTAATTCCCTGAAGAAAATAAATTAATTAAAGGTGATGCTTATATTTTTTTGGAACCAGAGAGATATTGTACTAATATTCCTCATCTACAAGGGAAATGGAGTGCTGGGTATTCTTTCCATCTTGGTTGTATCCTCATAGTATCTACCTTTCTTCTGAGCATAACCCTGAAAAGTAATTAGTCTTGTTTTTCCCATATGGTGTGAGCTCAAGATGACTTGGACTTAGTTCTAAAACAAAGTGGAGAAGAAATAAAATAAGATATCCATACAAAAAAAAAACAAGCCAAAAGAGGAAAATAAGAGATAAGTGGTTAAATGCAATGAATTCCTTGTTTTTCCTCTTGATTGGATCTCTCATAGTTCCATCATTTTCGATTGTTCTTGAGATCTGAAGGTTTGAGCTTCTTCCATTCAATTTTTGATAAGGGTTTCAAACCCTAAGGTTTCATTTATACATACAATAAATCTAAAATTTACGCCATAGAGGGTTTTATCTTCAGTATAAAAGCGCTTGAGAACGTTTCACTTATGGCTACTGGATTCGAGCGCAGGTCTCCACGGCCACCACAACGTGAAATTTTCACCACTAAACTACAGCCGCCTTAGTTAATAGTGTCAATATAGTTCAATGCAACCATATCGTAAAGTATTGAATAAGATTCAGCCTTGCGAACTTTTTTTCCAAAATGAATCACTTTGAGTGCAGATATGGCGACCCCAACTCCTACTGGAAGTGGAAAAGTGAGTTTGTGGGTGGGATCGTAGGTGGCATTGTTTTTGGTTTGTGGGTGGACAGCGTGGAGCCAATGGAGGGGGAGAGTCTAATGGTTTTTCTTCTGAAGGAAGAGGTTATGAGGGTGGTTGTAGTGGCATAAAGGATTACGATGGAAGGTGTGGAGGTAGAGGCAGTAGAAACATTGATAGGTATAGGAGGGAGTTAGATGGTGTTGCCCTTCCTAAGAAAGATTTCGATAACCTGATACCTTTTGAAAAGAATTTATATGTGGAACACCCCGCCGTGGCAACTTTGTGGGATCGTGAAGTAAGTGCCTGTAAAAGACGTGAAATTACCGTTGAAGGTCATGATGTTCCAAAGTTATTCAAACTCACAGTTGGCCAATGGCCCCGAAGGAAAGGGATTTAATTAGTATTGTTGAAACTGGTTCTGGGAAAACACTATCCTATCTCTTTCCAGCCATTGTGCACATCAATGCCTTCCTACCACAGGTTCTTTTGTTATCATAAATTATGGGTTTCAATAGGCTTTAATTGAAATAATGAGATTTTCAATGACGTGTATCTCTTTCTTGTCAGTAATTCAAACCCAAGGTTTCTTTAATATCATTGGAGTATCTTATACGTTTTCTTTTCCTCCATTGATAGAATGTCGAGCCCCCATCAAATCAATCCTACCACATGAATCCTTCATTTAAAAATCACATCTTTTATTTTTACCGACATACTAAGTGGTATGATTTATCGATCCATTGTGGGATGAAAAAAGGAGGGCACAATGCTCGAATAATATGAAGTGATTGTGACATGAAGGGAAACCATTGCCACCTATCTTCTATTCCATGTCGCATCCTGGTTTTTCTACGTAAGCATTGTCTTCATACCAAATAACATTCTTCAAAGTGAGATCTGTGGATAAATAGAAGATTCTAAAATATAATAAAATATTGTAAATAAAATTAACTAAAATATAATAAAATATTGTAAATGGATATGGTAACAATGCTATAAGAAGCAATATAAATAAATATTATAAAATTTTAGAAGATTAGAGTATGCTTACAGTTTTCTTTTAAATAAATTTTGAGGTTGAAATAACAACCGGCACAAGCTTAGGGTTTTAGGTTCTTTGTGCATGATCTTATAGTTTAATATTGAATTTTAGCCATGAAAAGGAGAAGGGAGAGGAAGCCATGGGTTGAGCCCCTCCACCATAGCGCGTAAGAGATGCCAATCATGGAAAAAAAAATTGTGTGCCATCACAATTCTTATTTTTGGTTGCAGAAAGTCTCTTCTTTTCCTTCTCATCCTCTTCTCTATCCATTGCTTCACCAAATCAGTGTTGCCAATATCATTTCCAATTATTTCACAAAGNCAAAATGAATCACTTTGAGTGCAGATATGGCGACCCCAACTCCTACTGGAAGTGGAAAAGTGAGTTTGTGGGTGGGATCGTAGGTGGCATTGTTTTTGGTTTGTGGGTGGACAGCATGGAGCCAATGGAGGGGGAGAGTCTAATGGTTTTTATTCTGAAGGAAGAGGTTATGAGGGTGGTTGTAGTGGCATAAAGGATTACGATGGAAGGTGTGGAGGTAGAGGCAGTAGAAACATTGATAGGTATAGAAGGGCGTTAGATGGTGCTGCCCTTCCCAAGAAAGATTTCGATAACCTGATACCTTTTGAAAAGAATTTATATGTGGAACACCCCGCTGTGGCAACTTTGTGGGATCGTGAAGTAAGCGCCTGTAAAAGACGTGAAATTACCATTGAAGGTCATGATGTTCCAAAGTTATTCAAACTCACAGTTGGCCAATGGCCCCGAAGGAAAGGGATTTAATTGGTATTGTTGAAACTGGTTCTGGGAAAACACTATCCTATCTCTTGCCAGCCATTGTGCACATCAATGCCTTCCTACCACAGGTTCTTTTGTTATCATAAATTATGGGTTTCAATAGGCTTTAATTGCAATAATGAGATTTTCAATGACGTGTATCTCTTTCTTGTCAGTAATTCAAACCCAAGGTTTCTTTAATATCATTGGAGTATCTTATACGTTTTCTTTTCCTCCATTGATAGAATGTCGAGCCCCCATCAAATCAATCCTACCACATGAATCCTTCATTTAAAAATCACATCTTTTATTTTTACCGACATACTAAGTGGTATGATTTATCGATCCATTGTGGGATGAAAAAAGGAGGGCACAATGCTCGAATAATATGAAGTGATTGTGACATGAAGGGAAACCATTGCCACCTATCTTCTATTCCATGTCGCATCCTGGTTTTTCTACGTAAGCATTGTCTTCATACCAAATAACATTCTTCAAAGTGAGATCTGTGGATAAATAGAAGATTCTAAAATATAATAAAATATTGTAAATAAAATTAACTAAAATATAATAAAATATTGTAAATGGATATGGTAACAATGCTATAAGAAGCAATATAAATAAATATTATAAAATTTTAGAAGATTAGAGTATGCTTACAGTTTTCTTTTAAATAAATTTTGAGGTTGAAATAACAACCGGCACAAGCTTAGGGTTTTAGGTTCTTTGTGCATGATCTTATAGTTTAATATTGAATTTTAGCCATGAAAAGGAGAAGGGAGAGGAAGCCATGGGTTGAGCCCCTCCACCATAGCGCGTAAGAGATGCCAATCATGGAAAAAAAAATTGTGTGCCATCACAATTCTTATTTTTGGTTGCAGAAAGTCTCTTCTTTTCCTTCTCATCCTCTTCTCTATCCATTGCTTCACCAAATCAGTGTTGCCAATATCATTTCCAATTATTTCACAAAGCTCCACATCATCCTTGCAAGCATATTCCAAGATCTTTTTCCATTATGGGTTGGCGTTCTTCTTCTTTTCATGCTCTCTTCTCTTCTCTAATTTTCTCCAGCCTACGTTCTCTAGCACTTGTTCTAGAGCTCTTAATTTCACCTTATCCTCCCAAGTTTTCCAGTGCAATAAGCCCCCTCTTGGTCTTTATTATTATAACTATGATCCTTAACTATCAAAAGGAAGAAACCCATGTGATAAATTTTGAGTTGTATGGCATGAGTTTTGGTATTGTACAAATGGGTGACATTTGTTGCTATTGTGTGAGAATTTATGTACACAGTAGGTGGTGTAAGGAGATTCTAGAGGATAAAATATCCTACACTGTACCAAAATAAATACTCAAATACCCTAGATGACTATAATATACAAAACAATTTATAGGGACATAGAAATTAAAACTAGCTCGAATTGGACCAAATCAGGATCAAGTTGGACCAAATCAGGGTCACTTAGAATGATTTTCCCCATCAAATTTCATAGGATTGAAGCCGATATTGGTCTATGCACACTCCGACAAGGAATGGAAGGAATTAAAGGTCTGAAATCTGGTCTTTATACCACCAAGGAATAATGTACAAGTGTAAAGAAATGGGTATGCATGGATCCCGTGAAATTGAGCAATTATCCATTGAATATTAAATTCATTAAGGGACTAAGTTAGTTATAAGATTTAAATAAATACCATACTAAGTCATGCTACGTTAACTATTTAAAATTAAATTATATTCTTACATATAATAGAAATTAGGTAAAAGGAAAATGCTTACTAGATTTGGTTGTTTAAACACATTACTCAAGGTAATGATTGCACATAAATAGATAGTGTGAAWATGAACAATTATCCATTTAAATATTATATCMARTGARGAATTACGTCAATCATGTTAAAAATAAAATAAATAAATAAATAGGTGGTGTTTTCACAATAATAAAGAGAGGTAATAATGATGTATAAAYATATCAAAMAATACWTATATGTATAAGTTGAGTAAATTAATAAGTGGTTTTAAATTAGGGTAAATGAAATGTGTTATTTATATTCAAACTATAAACTTATAACTTAAGTTGTGGTGTATGGCGTTGTGAGCATGAGAAGGAATGTAAGTTTAGTGTTGTATAGTATCTACGAGCTTGGTTGTGGAATGAAGTTCTTAGAGTGGAGAATGAAGAACTTGATTTGCACATTATAATTAAACTTGTTTGAGTCATTCTAGTCCAACTTGACATGTTTTAAGGTTTTGTGTGGAGTAGTGAAATAAATCTTTGACACACGAAACATGGATGATATGTATCTTAGGGATCATCCTCCGCTTAATGAGTAAGGAGGAGGCAAGGACTAAACCTAGTTTCAAGTGAAATCATAGGCATGCATATGAATTTGTATAAATGGTAAAGGACACTATGTGAGTGGATGTGAGGGCTTGGTTAGAATCATCTAAAGTAACCAATCTCAATATTCTTAAGAGTGAAGGATGTATCATCATTGCAAGAGAGACAATGAAAACTTGTGAGGCAAAAAGTGGTGGGCTTCATGGGGAGGTCAACAAATGTTATGGTCTCCATAAAAATTATGATTATCAGAAACAACTAATGATGTGTTCTACTCTTAATTATTGTTTATTATATGTCTTGTGTGTGAGAATATCTAGATTAATTTTATGGCCTTTCTGGTGAGACTTATTCTCAAAAGAGGGAATTTCATGTTGCAATTTACCATTGGATAGTAAAATATTACTTAGTTAATGGAGAAATTGGTGTGGTGTGCTATTGAAGGTTTTGATATCTTAGGATTGTATCTTATTCACTTGGGTTGCTTTTATACTTAGGAGTGAGTGGGAAAGAGTCTTGAGCCTAGAGAGAGTGTAGTGCAAAGGAGGAAGTTGTGCATTGTACTTAATCATTATGTAGGTTAGTATGGTGATATTGACAACATAAGACTGTAGTGGGTGCTTATGTTTAGTTCCACATTCTAATGAACATTCAAATGGATAATGTAACTGAGCCTATGTTGTGAATTTAGAACTTGAGTTAGAATGATAAGTGAAGTATCATGAAAAGGCATTTCATTATGTCATAAGGTGTGGCATCGTATATCAACTAAGTTCTATTAGTCACTATGCACGGGTCCATTGTACGAGGAGTGAGTTATCTAAATGGGAGGACACACCTTGAAATGCATTAATTGGTCTAGCAACTACTTGTTCACTAACAAGGATTTTTCCCTATGAAGAAACTCTATTTGAAAATAAATAAGTAAATAAATATATGAGGAATGATGAACACATGCTTCCCATTGTTAAAAAAATCTTTCATAGTAAGAGAAAGAACTTGAAACTACTAGAAATGAACAAGAAAAGGGATAGTTACCAAAGATGGTAAGTACTATGTAGGTATAGAGGATATAATTTTGAGGCGTAAGAAGTACAATGCTAAGAAGAGAAGACCTCAAGGAAAAATAACTAAATATTTGGAATGAGATCTTGTAGTCAATTTTTTTTTTTTAATATAAAATTGATCTAGATGGATATCAGTGGCCACCCACCTTTTCCAAATGGGTCAAAATGACTTTCTAGCAATTTTAGCAATTTACTATTTTTCATAGGTTTTAACTTTTGGCGCCATTTTGAGGGCCCAAANTAGCAACTACTTGTTCACTAACAAGGATTTTTCCCTATGAAGAAACTCTATTTGAAAATAAATAAGTAAATAAATATATGAGGAATGATGAACACATGCTTCCCATTGTTAAAAACATCTTTCATAGTAAGAGAAAGAACTTGAAACTACTATAAATGAACAAGAAAAGAGCTAGTTACCAAATATGGTAAGTACTATGTAGGTATAGAGGATATAATTTTGAGGCGTAAGAAGTACAATGCTAAGAAGAGAAGACCTCAAGAAAAAATAACTAAATATTTGGAATGAGATCTTGTAGTCAAATTTTTTTTTTTAATATAAAATTGATCTAGGTGGATATCAGTGGCCACCCACCTTTTCCAAATGGGTCAAAATGACTTTCTAGCAATTTTAGCAATTTACTATTTTTCATAGGTTTTAACTTTTGGCGCCATTTTGAGGGCCCAAATGAAGGTTTTTTGAGATCAAGGTTCTCAATGATAGCTAAAAGCATGATTGAGCCCCCAAAATGAATCTCCTCAAAGATACCTTTCCAACGAGCTATCACACGCCTAAAACAGAGATCGTATGCAAAAGTTATGACCCCGAGAAGTTGATGTACTCACTTACCCAAACGGGGCCCACATGACTTTTGGCGCTTCATCTCCTAGGGTTAGGATTTTGGATATATAGGAATTTTGGAATTCTCGTTTATTGTAAAAAGGCCTTCAGAGCCTCATTGTAATCATCTTCTTGTGAATGCGAGTAGCCGTCACATCTCTTCTCAAAGATAAGTTGTCACCATTCTAGCAAGTCTTTCACTTCGTATTTTTACAGTCTCTGTACATTTCTTTCATTAATAGAAATCGTGTATTACTATATATCTGTGTTTATGGTTGCATATCCAACACATTTCTATTATATTATTGAATATCCATGATATCTCTATGCATTTCTTTATTATATCTCCGATCTCATTTCGTGCCAAAAATAATTTGGATCAGTGGTATCAGAGCAGACTGCTCTTGATTTTTTTTTTTCAGTGCATGTCCCCGACGAGGTATGACTATAGAAAGTTGGGTCTCAATCTTGTCTCTCTTGAATACAATTGCTCTCGCACACCCAAGAAACCTTCAATGGCGGAAGAAAAGAAAAACAACGGAGCAAACGATCCTATCAATATGTTGCTTGAGCAAGCTCTAATGCGACAGAGGGACGAAATAATGGNGTGGCCACCCACCTTTTCCAAATGGCTCAAAATGGCTTTCTGGCAATTTTGGCAATTTACTATTTTTAGCAGGTTTTAACTTTCGGGGCCATTTTGAGGGCCCAAATGAAGGTTTCTCAAGATATAGGTTCTCAATGATATTCAAAGGCATGATTGAGCCCCCAAAATGAATCTCCTCAATGATACCTTTCCAACGAGCTATCACACGCGTAAAATAGAGATCGTATGCAAAAGTTACGACCCCGGGAAGTTGATGTACTCACTTACCCAAACGGAGCCCACATGACTTTTGGCGCTTCATCTCCTAGGGTTAGGATTTTGGATTTTTAGGAATTTTGGCATTCCTATTTATTGTAAAAAGTCCTTCAGAGCCTCATTGTAATCATGTTCTTGTGAATGCGAGTAGCCGTCACATCTCTTCTCAAAGATAAGCTTCCACCATTCTAGCGAGTCTTTCACTATGTATTTTTATAGTCTCTCTACATTTCTTTCATTAATAAAAATCATGTATTACTATATATCTATGTTTATGGTTGCATATCTGGCACATTTCTGTTATATTATTGAATATCTACGATATCTCTGTGCATTTCTTTATTATATCTCCAATCTCATTTCGTGCCAAAAATAATCCAGATAAAAAATGTTCACTAACCCACGTAGCAACACGATGCTCTTTATGTATAGGCATATTTGTAATAGTGAATTGATGATAGAAAGTAGGATTTTCCTTGACCGTGATGAAGAGAATCATATACTAGACAATTAACTTGTTTGAGATATAAGCTATACAACTTAAGAAAAGAGAGATATTTAGGACAATAGAAAAACAAACAGTGAAGTGATGACATCACATGAAAATCATTTAGTAGTATATTAGTCAATGTTCCTAAGCATGGGAAATTTTATGATGGTATATGTATTGTATCACTCAAGTTAGAGTGATAGTAAAGTCAATGATAATTGGTTATAATTTTTAAGATATTCTAGGTGGAATTATATGCTTGGCTTAAACTATAAATGAACTCAATATAAGATTCACTTAACTAAAGAACCAGTAATTAGATAAGATTCTAATTGGCTATCAAACTAGAAGACTATACTTTAATATACAACTTAGGAAAAATAAATCTATAAGAGAAGCATGGCGTTTCATTAAATGGTAATAAAATAAAGTCATGACATAGTAAGGTGCCTACTAAACAGGCATAGTTGAAATCAATATATTAATAGCCTCGACATGTTTTAATCAAGTCATTGTCCAATGAACCCAATATAATGCAAGGTTTTCTATCGCGAAAGATAAATAGAAGTTGTGTCATAAATTCTCCTCATATTGTGAATGATCATAACTTTGGGACGAAGTTTCTTGAAGGGTGGGTGTATATAACGCCCCATATTTTGACCTTGGGTAGTTAGAACATTGTTGTTTATTAAGCTTAATAATTCAAAGTTTAGCATTTGTTTGGAGTCAGTTAGACTTTGTTAGACATTGAGTTGTGTACCTCTAGACCTATTTGTATGTTACATGATATATGCTCATGACAAAGATAGTTATTTGATTATTTAAACATGAAAATTAAAATGAGTAAGTTGGGTGCATGCATACCAATTCAAGTTATGTTCTGAAAGTATAATAGATGCAATGCATGATGTAAATAGGAATACATTTCTTAATTGAGTGTCAATGCAAATATGGATTTTTATATAAATTTGGGATGTATCTGCATCAATATGTTTTATTGGTGAACTAACCTACAGGATGATGAGCTATGTGATAGCCAAATGACTATAGTATTGAGGTAACTGAGATGTCGTAGACATCAGGAACATATTGTATGCTATAATTTGTACTTACTCATTAATTTATGATTCGAAATATTACTATGATCTATGGTAATTGTGGTTTTGACAGGATGCACAACTTACCCAGAGAAGATGTTTGATGACGTGACTCTAAGAACAATAGTTGCATAGTATTGCTCGATATAGGGTGTTGACCCTAGTTCTATGAGGAGGGGTGGAGGTATTTCCCACCGTTTATCCTCTGAAACCTAGAGTCGTGGGAGGGTTGTGTGAAGTCACGCTCCCTTAGATGTGTGATGATGACTGCTAGTTGCCTGTTGGGGAAGCTTGGTCGAGATGTATGATAGTTCCTCTTATGAGTTCTATCTGGATTTAGGTCAATATAGTTGACGCTCCAGCTTAGTCCAACAGAGGAAAGGATAGGATGGAAGATGGAAGTAGGATAGGAAGGAATGATTCTTCAATGTTAGTTGAGAATACTGATTGGGGATTAGAGATGCCACTATTATTTACTCACTTGGTTCCTACCATGTTTAAAACCCTCTTTGATTTCCTATTGATATTTTAAGTGTGACAATGAGTTATTGATGAATTGGT
>JZKD02S1671830.1:106454-131722 GCA_000966675.3 Picea glauca
TTATGAGAACATCAATCATGGAGTAGGTACAATTCATTATTCATTCAACATTGTGTTATGTTAAAACTTAATTCATACTTTACATGTAAACTTGGATGATGTTTCCTTAGTCATGACTCATAATTTGGGTAATTACACAGTCATACCTGTAAACCATGGAGAAGTACATATATGCAAATATGTGGGTTCAGAAACACTTGGCTCAGTATGAAACATGCTCCACGCATGAAGAAGACTATGTAGAATTAATAAGAATGAATGCAGATATGTTGGTGCTGAAACACCTAGTTGAAACATGTTGCACACATGAAAAAGACTATGTAGAATTAATAATATTTTTCAATGAATACATATATGCTGGTGTTGAAACACCATGCTGAAACATGCACGAAGAAGAATGTGTTAATATACTCAAGTGACTCATTGAGACATTGTTGGGTGATAAAATTACCCATTTTTACTTATCATTTCCATGCCATTTTCATCTCGTTCTCTTGTATTAATTCATCCCTATTGTTTACATTTCCTATGAGAACATCAATTCTAGAGAAGGTACAATTCATTATTCATTCAACATTGTGTTATGTTAAAACTTAATTAATAGTTAACTTGTAAACTAGGATGATGTTTCCTTAGTCATAATTTGGGAAATTAAATAGACATACCTATAAACCATGGAGATGTACATATATGTAGATATGTTGGTGCTAAAAAATCATGTTAAAACACCTAGCTGAAACAAATTGCATGCACGAAGAAGACTATGCATAATTAATAAGAATGAATGTAGATATGTTGGTGCTGAAACACCATGCTAAAACATTGTTCTAAAACACCGTGTTGAAACACGCATGAACAAGACTATGGACCATGACCCCACCGATTTCATCATATCCATATGTCATAGTTACTCCATCATTTTCATCAGTGGTCATTAGTAATAAGAATATATTAATGGAACGTATTGATAAGTTGAACGTAATTGCCACCTCATATTTTGCTTACCAGTGGCCACCGGTCAGTGCCCGGATGTACGTGTCTATGCTTTACAAACTATATGTATGACTAGTCACTCTGACATGACATGTGTTTGACATGATACTGTGAAATAATGACTATTCCACACCCTTCCACATGACTAATAGACGACCATTACCATCAATTAAAGTTCGAGGGTATCCCATCATCCTTGAATAAATTAACCAACCACCACCATAAAAATTCAATCAATGTGGTTTTCAGGTTGATTTTTCCCACAAAATTCAAATCACCACCACCTTTCCAAAAATACCAACAAATATCCTTCCATTGTTCATGCGCGCTCATGCATGTTGAAGCTCTCAGGTCTCTGTTGGGAATTTTGAACCTAAAACTCCTTTGCAATACTGTAATAGCTAATTAGACAGAAGAACATTTAGAATTAGAGGATTTGTAGTCCTTCATGAACCAATAACCCTCAATGCCTTGCGTCGATGCCCAAAAGTCTACAGAATATTTGAAGACGCGGGGTGGGTAGCATATTTTGAGTGGTTGGATGAGTTTGACAATAATATTTCTGTAGAATTCACCCAGAATTTAACAGGAACCTATTTTCATGTTAGAGGTTTGGAGATTAGTGTAACAAAGATGGTTATATTCTCTGTTATGGGGCTTCCCAACATTGGAAGAAAATGATTTGGATGAAGGATTTCCATTCCTAAAGCAAAGACCAATTTATTGGAGGAAGGAAACTAAGTTCAGCCTAGAGGACGTGGCACAACAATGTATTCTTTACCTCAAACTTGGGACCAGGTTGCGTTTTTCTTGAAGAAATATATTACATGTGAAGGTAGGTACAATATTGTTTACACATATAATTTTTTTATATCGTCACACCTTCCTCATGGCTCATTGATAAATATGCTTTATTATCTCTTAGAATATTTGCATAATATGGCACATTATGTAAGATAATCCCATTTTCCCCAAGGTTCTATCACACACCAATGTCTGATAGAATTAATAGTGTTGAGAGTCTTGGAACTACAAAACTAGACATGGGCTCAATCCATTGTGAGGGAAACAATAGAAGTTGATGAAAATGATGGCAATGAATCATAATATGAGGTGGGAATAAGTGGCAAGAGTATTTTAGACATGGAAAGAGAGGAAATAGAAAGAATTAATGAAGAGTTGGGAAACGATAATGTTGCTCGAGAACTAGGATAGGGAAGTGGTGATGTAGAAATGAGGGATAGACCTAGAGTTGTGATTGTAGAGGATGTACATATGGAATATATTGGAGTGTATATGGAGGAATATTTGAACCAAAACCATGAAAAATCACCTACCATTATAGCAGATAAAAATGAGAAGTTGATAGAGGAGAATCAACCAACACAACATGAAGGAGGGGATACATAAAAGGAACCAAGTGTGGAAGAACCCATGGCGGAAATGAGGGAAGGATTAGATACATTGATGCCTTCTGGATATACAGTGAAGGAGTTAATTGTGGATAGGTCATTGTCACCTAAAAGGGAAGAAACTCCATCAGAACAGATTCAGGAGGTTGAAATAGTGATTCAAAGCGAGAATGTAATTGAGTTGCAGGAATAATCATCTTCTTTGCATGATGATTCTTCCCATGTTTCCCTTGATTATGAAGTTGAAATTGTCTCATAGAAACCTCCCCAAATAGTGCCAAATATATTAAGGAGGAAGAGGCAATTGCCAGTGTTTCCGTCAACTTTCCCAAGTACAAGGAGAGGTACTAGGGTTGTTGTCGCAGCAAAAGCAACTAAACTAAAAATGGAAGAAATTGAGATTCATGTGTTTCATCCTCTTTCACTGACTATTGCATAAGAACCACTGTGTGATGAGAAGAGATAGGAAGTTGTCGTTGTAACAAAATTACCAATTCACAACCTGAGCCCAAATCAAAGATTTGTTGAAACAAAAGAACCTATTGTTGAAAGAGGTAAAAGTCATATTCTTTCCCCTTTTTTTTACAATGATCAATTGAAAATATAAGTTTAGAGTCTTAGGATGGAATTGGAAATGATAAAAGCAGAAAATGGAGCCCCAAAGCCTCCACCTCATGATCTATATTTATTAGTGCAAGCAACCCATCTTTTAGGAGGACAGACTATGCCATCAAAGAAGGTTGAAACACATGAAACATTTAAGGAATATTTGTGTCATGATTGTGGGGATATTTATACATTGGCTCGGATGAGGTGACCCTTCTTGAGCCCTCAGATTTGGGACTAATCAGAAGATAGAAAGAGTTGGTTGAGGAAGCACAAAGAAAGAAATCCATTGCCACACAAGAACAAGTGGCTAAGGAAGAAGAAAACTAGACTACTAAAACACCTGAGAATGTTATTGTAATACAAGAACTAGTCATACCTTTAAATGTGCAATCTAAAAAGGATATGCAAGAAGTTGTCACTGTAACAAAAGAACCAGTGATGGCTAAGACTGTTGAACCAACCCAGCCTGAGAGTACCACTACTACATAAGAATCAATGGTACCTAATTTAAATAAATAATTTGATGAGGCCACTGAAGAAGAAACTGTCACACAAGAACCAATGGTTGAGGAAGAGGAATTATCATAGCCAGATAAAGTCATTGTTACACAAGAACTAGTGACACAAGCTCAAATTCCTCTAGAAATCAATGATGAGGATGAACAAGAAGTTGACCATCATGACACGGAAGATAATACTATCTTTTTACTGGCAGAGATTGATAAATGGAAGCATTTATCGAACGAAGAGGTGCTTGAGGTTCTTTCCATGTGTTAGTTAACGTTGGGATGGAATTCACTCATAGGTGTGTACCTATGGTGAATGATCTTGGTGTCACATTTTTCCTAGTCATGATGATTTGACAACGAATGATAAAGACTCAAGATGCTAGATGCTATCACATGTGGACCCAGAGTGAGCCAAATCTCCGAGAGAGTCAATTGGTTTAGAAGGAGCATGTGGGAGAGAGACATCTCCCAAGACTCACATACAAGTGTCATGAGTCTAGGGAGAAGTTTGTATACTTTAGAGACAAGATTGGCATGATGTCGAATGTATTTCTCATTGAGAGGGAGTGTTGATGTTTGGACAACATCATGAAGACATTCTCTGAGATTAATAATTAATAATATAATTATTGATTATTAAATAATATATATAATAAATAAATGATAATAATAAATAGTTATTGATTATCCAAAAGAGGCATACCTTTCATGGATGGTCACCATATATTCTCTATATATGGAAAACTCATCATTGTAATAATATATTGAATATACAAGTTATCTCATATAGAAAAATCAACATTATTCATACCTTCATTAAGTCATARAAAATTAAAATAAAAGAAAGATGCTTCATGGTTTATATTTTCATAAGACTAGTAAGAATTCAATGTATTTAACAAAAAAAAAAGTGATTTCTACATTTGAGAGGGAGTTTATAAATGAATTCCACTTAATATTTATATTAATGTGAATCTCTCYTTGTCTTATGAATTCATGCTTCTACCATCTCCCATCAAAACTCATGCATACCATTGGCTTCTTGGATTACATGTGCATGAACTTGTCCTTTGAAGTGGGATAAGAAAAGCTTGAATCATGCGATGGTTATGTGATTTCATTTAAAACATAAGATGAATTTAGAAAGCATGAGCATGAGGAATAATGCACATGCTTTGAGATTTTAGACCTAATACAATACTCAGAAAAGAAATGGAATTCTTCCCACGAAAAACTTGTAAATGATAATAAAGGTATTTTTATSACATCCTTCACTTGAAATCAATATAACCTACACTAACTCTTTAAGTATAATGCAAGCTTTTGCAAGTTTGAATTGTTGAGAATAGAGCAACCATATATGAAAGAGCTTTGATTTCTAGGCTAATTAGGAAACGAAATCTAAACATGGTTTTAGGTCGAAATTATAAACCAGATGCATATAATCTTGCTTGTTCAAGCCAATGCAATTTGGAGTTTGAAAAGCAACCATACATGCTATTCAAATGTAAATTCTCATTCATTAAATAATTTCCAAGCATAAACACTATGACAAATAAAAATTTTATTGTAAATTTTTATCTATATAATCTTGATCAAAGTTTCTTCTCCCACTTTCTTTCCCACTTTCTTTGAGCCTTAAAGTAAATTTTCAAGAAACTAGTTTTATTTGGTATTGGGTTTGTTGTTTTTGTTGTAACATCCTATGAGCTTGAAAGAAAACTTCCGTCTTCACAAATATCCAAATTCAATTCACATTCACCCAACACTCATTAAATCATAGTCAAGCAAACAAGCAATAAATCAATTATTTCATCGAACATTGAATTCATGGTTAAAATGCAGTTGACAAGAATGAATACATGCATTGGAAATTGCACTTTGTTGGGCTCAAAACGCAAGATTTTAAACCAAATTCAATTCCAATCATGCAAAGAAAACTCCATGGCTGAAGATGACAATGAGAAATGAAAGGATTTCAAGCTTGAATTAATAGAATACATGGCTAGAAACTTGTTTCAAATCAAACACAAAATTATGATGAATCTTACTAATGAAAACTTACGAGCGAGTTGTAAATGCAAATGGTAAAGAACCTTCAAAACTCTTTCTTGAAAAATAACATGCATTTAGTGTGATCTCTGTAAGCTCAATTGATAATGGAATGCATTAAAAATCTTATACACAAAGTTTTTCTCTCAATCAATCGAATTTTAGTTGTGTCAAAATCAAGGATTGAATGCTTCGAGCTTGAAAAAGAGGCTTGTTCCTGCATAAATCTGCAATTTTAAATAACATTTGCTCAACTCACATTATCTTACAAGCAAGCATACATGTGAGGATTTAAATTTCGCATTGGGCATTGAATTCTTGAGAAAAATGGTGCTCAATATACAAAAAGAAAGTGCTAGAAACTGTGCTAGTTCGGTGTAAAAGCTCAAATTTTAATGCAATATACATTCAAGCATGCAAAAATAAACCTCAGGGCCGAAAATAAAATGAGAAATAAAGAGTTTTCAAGCTTGAATTCATGGGATTAATGGCTGGAAATTTCACTAAAAGCCATGTTTTCTCTCTTACAAAAAATGCCATTGGTTATTTTGTTGTTTGGTTTTTTCAAGCAATGGTTATTTATAGAGTTTTGATTTTATTTATTCATGGCTGTCATCTCCATTTCCATCCCTCCAGGCTCAACTTGAATCTGATTAATGTATTTTAACGCTTATTCAAGTGTGTATGCTTTTAGCATTGCCTATGGCCACTATGGGAGAGTTGTAATGGCTCATTGGTGTCTGTTTGTTTTCGCTCTCCATTGTTCACATAAAATTAAAAAAAGATGAGAGTAAAATCCCCCCAAAAAAAGAGTGAAAACAATCCCGAAGCACAAATGAAGAGAAGGGTAACATTCTACCTCTTATTGGCAATCTGGGAGAGCTAGGGTGTGAACCATTATACCAATCGTTGGGCTTGAAGTATTAGAGGGAAAATCACTCTGTTTGAAAGCTAATCTAACCTCCCAGACCAATGAATTTTATTTCCTCAACTCCATCACTGAGTAAGGGCATTTGGCAGCTTGGGATTGCTAGGTTTGAGGCCAAGAAACCCCTTAGGCCAACTAACTTCATTTCCTCACCTCCATCACTTAGTAAGGGCGTTTGTTAGCTTGAGATTGATAATACTAACATTCTTTGGTAAATTGAAACAATGCTGTCACTTAGATGGTGAAATATAGGCTTGTGACTGCCCATCATTTATCTCCCATTTATTGACTTCATCCGTTGATGTAGAGGTTGGATTTACCTCGTTCCCATTCACATTGTCAAGCAACTCCGTATCCAACCATAATGTCTCCATCAAAGTTTCCAAAGGCTAATTTTATGGCCATCAAATTGTCGTACCAGATTCTGTGATTCTATAGCAATGCTCATAGCCATATTTTAAACTCTTCTACATATTTTTTATTATCAGGGACACCACTCAAAGGGAATACAAAATATGAGTTCAAACACAGCAAAAACTACCTACATATCCAAAACTGTGTAAGAAACTAGACCATGCAGTCATGACTCACAACACAAGAAAAGATCTATGCACGGTTATAGGAATTAAAAAAAAAAATGCAGAGACAAGAACTACAACAAGAAGAAAAATATATGTTTAACACCACTTCCCACTTGCAAACATGAAGTTTTGCACAATACAAATGAGGGAAAGTGCTTCTATTTCATTGATATGCATAAATGTATATATACAAGAAAACTACACAAGAAAAATTTGAAAATCCAACTGTCCCAAGCAACCCAAACGTTTCATCTCCATGTAGATGAATTTGTTAACTATGTACACTCGGAGGTTGTGTATTTACAAAAGAGATTACTCATAAAATTCCCTTGATAATAGATCACAAAGCTTGTTTGCCAAACACTGTTTTGATTGTGGCCCATAGAATTATGATTGTGGTTATCATGTTGGCCCTTTAAAGCCTATTTATTTATTTTTTTTGTCTTAGACACTTGTTTTTTTATAAAAGGTCCATTTAGTATGGGCTTGGTCATGGGGATAGACATGTAGACATTTGCTAGTTTTGCTTGGAGTGCTCTCACTAAGTTCCATTGCATGGTCTGCAGCAAAAGTTTGGTTGTAATATGCATGTAATTGTTCCCAGATAATAAAGGAAAGGAATGGAAAAATGCTTCCTTTCTACTTAAATGAACATCTTCCACCTATCAAGAGGCAGGGCATTGTTTTATATTGTTATGACATGTGACCTGCCGGCCCAATTTAACGACCATGATGGTTTTGGCTTAGCAACATCCCCCTTGTGGGGATGCACCAACCCACAAGAGGTGAAAATTTCACATAGGGGGATCAAACCCTGGTAGGGTAATAAGAAAACCCTTCTTTCACCTACTTGGCAAATGTAAAGATCCGTACAATTTTTTTCTGATTTCTCCCTTAATTTTTCCTCATGAATCATTGGTCAATATTTTGGATTCCAATAGTTTATACAATATTAAATAAGTAATGAAAACAAATTAATTGACATCAAATTTAATATCCTAATATATATAAACAAAACAATATCCCATACTGATCTTTTATTGCTAGTTTCAAAAGGGAATACATACACAATAGTCATCTTACAAATTGTTTAGATATGACCTTGCTTAATGATGCTTGTTAAGGGTCTGATATAAGAGAGTTTGGTTGTTGTAGAATTGTTGAGAAGTTGAATCATTCCCCTCTTGGTCACCAGAAATGCTTAGGTTGTCACCTACAGGCCCACAAGAATGTTCTTCCAGGAATACATCCTCTTCTTAATTGGAAACTCTCTCCACTAACAGGGATATCGGTTACAGGTAATGGGCATTATGTAGAACATCCAAGAATAAACCCAATCAGTGATGATAACTCAGACCATATGTGATATATTTCGCCCCACACATACAATTCTACCCTGCATATGGAAAACTCGACCAGAAAAGAGCCACAAACCCAAAAAAATGTGAGATTTGACTCCCAATTCTGATACAAATGTCCAACAGTCATAAATACGCTCAGCATGATGACAAATTGTTGCCCAACAACTCAAATCGTTCCCCAATTCTCCCAATACTCACCTAACAAGAGGCCATGAGTAGAATAATGTTGCTTCTCTGAATTATTTGTGCTCAACAATCACAAAGGTGCCCAAAAAGAGAAGACTTGAAGCACAAGGAAGCATACATACTTTGTCTGTCACAACGCACCATTAAAGTGGCATCCACAACTCATGGAAGGTTCGTGAAAATGAGATTTGTGGGTACTAAATATTTGTAGGTGGTAAACATTTTATTTTCTATGGACCTCAAGCATTTTCAGGTTTTCTCCAACCGAGTAAGCGGAACAAAATTCCTCTACAGGCATATGGAACTTGTTACATAAGTCACAACCACAAGGTAGAGGAGGGGTCCTAATTAAAAACCATGAACATACCATAAAAGAAGGGTGAAATACCTCTAAAAATTCCCATGGCCAGAAAATAGGGGGAAATACCTCCGAAAAATTCCATAATTCAGAAAATTAGGGCAAAGGGAGTATCCATTTCGAATTTAAGAGGGAGATAATATATTTCCCTGCTCTCCTCTCAAAAATACCAGTGGGCGAAAGGTTTTTGATCTAATATTTTAAAAATAAATTTGGGGCTATATATAATGACATACTTCAAAAACTTCTATAGAAATAATTTTCCCAACCAAAATTTAATTCCCTCTAGTTTCTCCCATGGGAAAAATTTTGCCCCTAAAATTTTCTATGGCATGGATCCATGTTTGGTTTTTTTGGCATCAACAAGGTGAATGTCTCAAAAAAATCATGGAGTCATAAGTCTCCCAATGAGAAAAGAAGAACATGAATTGTTAGCAGACATAACCGTCACTCCCCAAGTCATTCCAATAGGAGAGCACACAACAAATCAAGTCCATCCCATGTTAGGAAGCATAAGAAGAGTTCTAGGGTGGATAAGCTAAGAGGACAAATGAACAAAATCAAACCTCCTATATTTAATGGTGATCACAAGAAGGATGAAGATGAAGAGACATGGCTTCTAGACATGAGAAAGTATTTTCAATTACATAATTACTCTTCACATGTAGAAGGAATCATTTCCATCTATCAACTCAAGGGAAAGGCATCCATATGGTGGGATCAGCTTGTGTAGGTGAAACACATTAAAGAGAAAAATGTTACTTGGAAGAAATTATAGAATTATTTTGAAAAGAAATACTTGACTAAGAGATATTATCACAATAAAATGAAAGAGTTCTTTGAACTCAAGCTTGGGAGTATGACCATAGATGAATATGAAAGAAGTTTTTTAGAACTGTTGAAGTATGTTTCTTTCATCAAGGATGAGACATTTAAGATTCATAGGTATTTGAGTTGATTTCCATCATTCATCAGTGAAAAAATAGAATATGATGATCCCCAAACATTAGAGGATACCATAAGGAAAGCTAAATACCTATATGATCAGCATAAAGTAAGGTCGACTTTCCAAAAATCTTGGGAATACAAGAAGAAACATAAGATAGAATAGAGAAAGAAGGGGAATAAGCCACCATTTTCTTAGGGACAACCAATTTCTAGAGAACCCAGAACAATTGAGATAGGGGGGAAAAGGCCAAGGAAGCCATTTATTCAATGTTGGGTCTGTAAAGGATATCATATGTATAGATATTTTCCTCACAAAGGTGAAAAAGTGATAACTATTCACAATGTACAACAAGCTGAAACATTGAAGGACATGGTAAGAAATGTACCAAGGATCTATGCAACCCTAGACAACAAGAAATTATAGTTTCAATCACATATGATTGAAGTGGAAGCTATGATCAAGAACCAAAAAAATGTTATTTTAATTGATTCAAGAGCTAGTCATAGTTATATAGATCCTAAGATGGTGGAAAGATTGAATTTTCCAAGAAGAAAGCATGGAAAATATTGGTTGGTGCAGTTGACTACCAGAGCCAAAAGAAAAGTTAATGAGTTGGTAAATTCATATCCAATGGACATGAATGGGCTGAACACAAGGGAAAATTTGAACATCTTGCCTTTAGGTTCCTATGACTATCTAATTGGGATGGATTGGTTGGACCAACACCATGCTATCCTAGACTGTCATAACAAGGCATTTATTCTATTGGATGGTGAAGGGAACCTAAGGAAAATACATGGAATATCCTGGGAAATAACTATGAGAGAAATATCAACATTGCAGTTGAAGAAAAGTTACAGGAAACGGTGTAAATTATTTGTAGCTCATATGTGTGATGTATTGTTCCCAAAAGTAGGCCAGCATGGAGTGACTTAGTAGTCTATGTGTTCTAGTAGACTATAGTCAGGCATAAACATGGAACAAAAGGGAGAAATAAGGGTGATTTGGTGGCTAACAATGAATTAAGACAAAAAAACATAGGAAAAGTCACTTGAGCCTAAGTCAACGAAGAATTAGAACGAAAAGGTGCTAAAGGGGGACTTAATTAATTAATTATTCACCTTAGGAGGAAAAGCACCTAGCTTAAGTAAGTTCAATGGTGAATTAGATAGGGAAGAGTATAAAGGGAGGAATTTGACCTAATTCCTCATTATGCATTGTTATGATTTTATGTTGAGAGTTCCTAGAGTAGGAAGAGATTTGACTTCTACTGTTTTGTGGATTTCTCAAGGAAAACACCACCATTGATAGGTTTCGGTGTTGAGAGACACACCCTAGCCCATTGGAGATACCATCCAGGTATTTCACCATGCTATTCAGGAGTATCCAGTTATCAGTGTTGCATAACTCAACCAGTGGGGGCGCAAGTCAAATGGAGGGTTTGTGTAGCTGAATGAGATTAGAGATTGGATTGCAGTTTCCTTCTGACCCAGTTGAGATCTAGACAGGTAGCATAGATTGAGATACTTTCCATCAGATTGAGATGGTGAAATCCTTCTGAATGCATCATTCATCCATTTAGGGCGCAACTCTTTTGGAAGGATAGTTGGGATTATAGATGGAGAATAAGAGCATATCTAGGGAAACCCTTCCAACCCAATTCCGCATTTGGCAAGGCAATCATTTTGAGTCCTATAGCAGATGATTCCATTGGTGGAATCATTTGGAGCGCATCGAGAGAGCTAGGAGGTGCGTAGACCCCCAGGGGATGAGACCTGGAGCATAAGAGGCTAGATCTGTCATCCCAAAGTTACTAGTATCATTCTAGAGGCCACAACACTTCTATTGGGATAACTTCCAGTGCATTCCAATGGGTATAACCTTCTGGATGAGTTTTCCAGTTTGTAGCGGTTACTGTGCTTCTCTAAAACTGTCGATTTTGTCGATCTATCCATGCATGCATCAGATCTACCTTCATATTCCGATCATGGTTATTTTATGTTATTTGTTTGTATTCCAGTGATGATCCATGAGATCTAATTGAAAACCATCTTCTATATTTCGATAATTTCATTGTATTTCCATGCTTGAATCTCATAATACATATTATTGGGCAGTTGATGTTCCTTATTTCTGCATGCATCATATATATATTGTTTAAAGCATAACATATAGCATGCACATACAACAACCACAAAACATTTCAAGCACATAACTAAAATACATCCAGAAACCCCCAAAGTATTACATCTGAAGATAAAATGCATTCAGAAACCCCCAGTGTATCAGATTTGTGAGACATAACACTATATCTATAGGATATATCCTAATCAACGGGATCAGGGATATTTCAGTGGTATCAGATATTTAGTCCTGCAAGCCTGTGAATAAAGACGATGAGTACAATAGAAGACCCAGATGTTCATGAGCACGTAGGTGACGAATATGTCACTTACAATAGGTGCAAGGAAAGAAGGCCTAGGCCTGACTTTCTTCCTTTCTTCCTTTCTCTCCCAGTTCATAGGAAGAGGAAGAGGCACACATTGAATCAGAGAGAAGGGAAGAGCATGAGGCTGAGTGAGAGGTAGAAAGGATGCTAGGAGATAGATATGAGCTACCAGAGGGAAGTGGTAAGGCCCCCATGGAACCAGAGGCCGCCTTCATGCATGTTATTAGTGATATGTTGGTCAATTAGTGGACCATGTCTCAGACCTTGGCTCAAGTGGCTGATAGATTGCCTATGGTGGGTATCTCGGGTACAAAAGACCCACATGTAGCATAGGGGAACTTAGGGGCACACAGTAGACCCGAGTCACCCACTCGCACATACACCTCTATGAGTAGGATTCCCCAACCTTTGTGTCCTAGTTTATAGAGGGAACCCCCAGTAGCAACACAAATTTCAATAGCATAGAGACCACCAACTCACACAGAGGACATTGTAGAGTCTTGGAGGGAGTATGCAACGTTGGGTTGTGACTTCCATCAAGATATGACCTTAGACAAGTATTGTGGACTCAGACTCAAGAACTGTCCTAGAGAGACACAAAGAGGAGGGTTGTAGCAACAACAGGGGGATAACATTGACTTCATCCAAAAAGTTGGTAAATTCACCATACCTTCTTTCGTCGGATCATCCAAATGCACTGCCAGAGCTTGGGTACAGAAGCTAGACACCTACTACAATCTCAACTAGATGACCGAGTCAGAAGCCATCATCTTTGCTACCTTACACTTGGAGGGTGAGGCACACGAGTGGTGGTATCATCGATTGGTGACATTGGACCACAGTCACATCACCTCCTATAGAGAGTTCACAGAGAGACTCATGGATAGATTTGGCAGGAGGGATCCAGAGATCCATTTCATAGATCTAGCCCAGTTGAGACAAACTGGCACAACATAGACATTCATCTCATAGTTTCAAAGGATAGTAGTGGTAGTGATAGATATATCTGAGCCTTGATTGATCATGTTATTCACAGAAGGGCTCATAGAACCCTTTAGAGAATGGGTGAAGACATACCGACCTCACACCTTGCAGGATGCCATCCAATGCACTAAATATTTAGTGGACTCCGTGCCAAAAAATAAACCCTTCACCAAAACCTTTATACCACAAAGAGAGAAGGATCAAAAGAATCCTCAAAGGGAATGGAAGGGAAACCCCAAGATGGATGATGATATGAGATGGGAGTTGATGAGGAAGAAGCTTTGCTTCTCTTGCAGAGACCCTTGGGTCCCAGGGAATAGATGTCTGGGAAAGGGAAAACTCCACTACATTGAAGTGGAATCGGGTAGTGGGGAGGAGGATGAGGATATCGAGGCATAAACGGATAATGATTCAGAGGATGAGACCACTTAGGAGCCAGAGTAACAGCCGAAGAAACTTATGATACTGACAAGGGAACATGCCAAGGAGGAGACAAAACCTCGTAGAGAGGTAAAGGGGGGAACCATGGCCACTCTTTCAAGAGTACCTAGGTACACAAATCTCAGGCTCAAGGGCCTTATACAGGGGCAGTGCATGACAACCTTAGTTGATTGTGGGGCCACCCACAACTTCATAGATGTTTCCTTAGTAGCTAGGAGGGGGTTACAAATTGAGGAGTTTGAGGGATTCCATGTAGAAGTGGCATATGGATGCATGATGACATTTTTGGACATGATCCTAGACCTAGAGGTCAAACTAGGAAACTACACCTTGATAGACACCTTCCATGTAGTTGACCTATCAGATATGGATGTTGTGTTGGCGGTACAATGGTTATATTAATTGGGGGAGATTGCGTTCAACTATCAAATGTTGACCACGATCTTTAGAGATGCCAGTGGATCAAGAGTTGTGCTGAGAGGCATGTCTATAGGGGAACCACGAGCCATATCGATAAAGGGGATGGAACGTATATTTCATCATGGTGATGTGGCTTACACAACAGAGTGTTTGATCACCATGAAGAAGGATTCAGAGGGTAGGGAGAATTACCATCCACACATCAGAGAGATTTTGGGTCAGTATGAGCCATTATTTTGGTCGATACCATGAGGGAGACTGCTCGACAGGGGATTTGAGCACATGATTGAGTTAGAGGCAGGGGATACACAAGTGATCACAATGCCCTATAGGCACCCCAAGAAATTGAAGGACAAGATTGAGAAAGAAATAAAACAATTTCTTGCAATGGGGCACATCAGGCCCAACATGAGTCCTTTTGCATCTTGAGTCATTCTGGTATTGAAGAAGGATGGAACATTATGGATGTGCATCGATTACAGAGTGCTCAAAAAGAAAATTATCAAGAATCGGTACCCCATCCCATGCATAGATGAGTTGATGAACAAGTTACATGGGGCAGTTTTCTTCACTAAGATTGATCTATGGTCAGGATACCATCATATCAGCATTAGGGAGCAGGACACTGAGAAGACAAAATTTCGATGCCATTTCGGACACTTTGAGTTCTTGGTCATGTCATTTGGATTGACTATCGCACTAGCCACTTTCTAGTCTTACTTGAACCATATCTTTAGAGGAGATTTGAGGAAGTACCTTATGGTATTATTCGATGATATATTGATCTACATCAAGACATGGGATGAGCATATAGCACATTTGTGGGAGGTCTTGGATATTGTGTAGACACATTCATTATATGCCAAGGAGTCCAAATGTAAATTTGGCATGAGAGAGCTATTGTACTTAGGGCATATCATTAGTGAGCAGGGAGTACAGGTTCATCAGGAAAAGATCAGGGCCATTTTGGATTGGCCAATGCCCAAGAACCTCACAGAGCTAAGAGGATTCTTTGGATGCAATTACTATAGGTAGTTCATCAAGGGATTTTCACAGTTGGGAGTGCCACTCACAAAACCAAGAAAGGTGATTTTTCATTGGACAGAGGAGTCACAATAGACATTTGAGAAAATGAAGGAGGTTATGAGCACATGCCCTATTCTATCCCTTCCATAATTCTCATAGCAATTTGTCTTAGAGTGTGATGCATGAGGGCTCAGGATTGGAGTAGTTATGATGTAGGGGGGTCACCCCATTGTGTTTGAGAGAAGGAATCTCAACAATTAGAAGAGACTCTATCCTATTTATGAAAAGAAAATGCTAGCGATCATGCATGCCTTAACCAAATTTGGGAAGTATCTGGTAGGCTACAGATTTGTAGTGAAGACTGATCATAGCAGTATCAAGTATTTCCTAGATCATAAATACCTCAGCGAGAGACAACAAAAGTGGGTTTCAAAGATCCAATCCTTTGACTTTGACATTGAGTATGTCAAGGGGAAAAGGAATATCATAGAAGATGCCTTGTCCAGGAGGCCAATAGGATGTACAATGTTGGACATTTGTAGAGATTGGAAAGCTCATTTGTTGGTAGAGTACTCAAAAAACAAATTTTATTGTGAGGTGATGGATGGACAGGTGATTGATGATAGATATTGGTTTCTTGATGACATCATTTTCTAGAAGGACCAGATCTACCTAGTCCCAGAATATACCATGAAGGGGAAAATTTTGAAGGTGTGTCAAGATTCACCTACATTAGGGCATCAGGGAGAGATTATCATGGAAGGGTCTCAAGGATGATTTCCTGAAACCGATCCAGGAGTGCACGACTTGTCAGCGGAACAAGTCCGAGTAGACACAATCTGCAGGGTTGCTACAACCTCTACCCATTCCATAGAATAAATGAGAGAGAATTTCTATGGATTTCATTATAGGCCTTCCTCGAATGCAGGGCAGGGACTGTATATTAGTTGTGGTCGAAAGGCTGACCAAATTTCCACATTTTTTTTCCATACCCACGGACTACAAGGCCATACAAGTAGAAGAGTGGTTTTTTAGGGAGGTATTCTAGTTGCATGGTTTACCTAGGCAGATAGTCAGTGACAGAAATGGGATCTTCATCAGTGCATTTTGGTACGATCTTTTCAGATTGACAGGTACAAAGCTAGCTATGAGTACTAGCTGCCACCCACAAACAGATGGATAGACATAGATCGTCAACAAATGGGTGGAGGGGTATCTTAGGAACTATGTGGGGAGGCTGAAACACACATGGGTGATATGGTTACACATGGGTGAGTATTGCTACAACACAACTTACCATATGTCTATCAGGATGTCACTGTTCAGTGCATTGTACGGATACGGTGCACCCTCCTTTGTGGAGACTGTGTTTGGGGATAGTTGGGTCTCAAGGGCCAAAGACTGGGCGGAGGAGAGTCAAAGGATTTTACAGGCAGGGAGAACTTGCAAACAACTGAGAACTAGTAGAAGATCTATGCAGACCAACACAGAGTCGAGTGTAGTTTTGAGATAGGGGATTTGGTTTTTCTGCAATTACATCCATACAAACAATCCTCATTGAAGAGAAGCAGAGAAGAGAAGCTAAAGACAATTTTTTATGGGCCATACAAAGTTATCAGGAGGATAGTCGAGGTGGCATATGAGCTAGAGCTATCAAAGGGTAGAAAGATTCATAACGTGTTTCATGTATCTTTCCTTAAAAAGGTCGTGGGACAACAGATTAGTATTTCTGAGGAGTTTCCTTCCTTGGATGAGGAGGGCTAGTTGGAGCTAGTGGCGGAGGAGGTACTATAGCAAAGAGAGCATAGGTTGAGGAGAAGGGTCATCAGGGAGTGCTTGGTTAGATGGAGGGGTCTTCCAATGGAAGATGCCCCATGGGAGTGAGAGCATATTTTGTAGCACCCAGGATTGATGTTGCTTGAGGAAAAGAAATCTCAGGAAGGGAGGACTATGATGTCTCATTCCCAAGAGTAGGCTAGTCGGGAGTGACTAAGTATTATACGTGTTCCCGTAGACTATAGTTAGGCACAAACATGGAAGAAAATGGAGAAATAAGGGTGATTTTGTGGCTAAACTATGAATTAAGCCAAAAATACATAGGAAAAGTCACTTAAGCCTGAGTCAATGAAGAATTAGAATGAAAAGGTGCTTGAGGGGGACTTAATTAGCTAATTACTCACCTTAGGAGGAAAAGTGCCTAGCTTAAGTAAGGTCTATGGTGAATTAGATCGGGAATAGTATAAAGGGAGGAATTCGACCTAATTCCTCATTATGCATTGTTATGATTTGATGTTGAGATTTCCCACGGGAGGAAGAGATTCGACTTCTATTGTTTTGTGGATTTCTGGAGGAAGCCACCACCATTTATATGTTTCGGTGTTGAGAGACACACCCTAGCCCATTGGAGATACCATCCAGGTATTTCACCGTGCTATTTCGGAGTATCTAGTTATCAATGATGAACAACTCATCTAGTGGGGGCACAAGTCAGATAGAGGGTTTGTGTAGCTACCCAATATCAAAGCTCAGATTACAGTTTCCTTTCGACCCAGTTGAGATCCATATAGGGAGCATATATCGAGCCACTTTTCATCATATTCGGATGGTGGAATCTTTCAGAGCACATCATTCAACTGTTTAGGGTGCAACTCTTTTGGAAGGATAGTTGGGATTATAGACGAAGCATCGGAGCAGATCTAGGGAAACCCTTCCAACCTAGTTCTACATTTGGTGAGGTGATCATTTTGAGTCCTATAGTAGTCGATTCCATTGGTGGAACCATTTGGGGAGCATCCAGAGAGCTAGGAGGTGTGTAGACCCCCGGGGGATGAGATCTGGAGCATCAGAGGCTAGATATGTCATCCGGCAGTAACCAATATCATTCTAGAGGCCAACATGCTTCTATTGGGATAGTTTCCATTGCATTATAATGGCTATAACCTTCCAGACAAGTTTTCTAGTTTGTATCGATTACCATACTTCTCTGAAACCGTCGATTTTGTCGATCTATCTATGCATGCATCAAATATACCTTCATCTTTTGATCACGGGTATTTTATGTTATTTTTTGTATTCCAGTGATGATCCATGATATCTAACTAAAGACTATCTTCTATATTTCCATTATTTCATTGTATTTCTATGCTTGAATCTCATAATACATATTATCGGGCAGTTGATGTTCCTTATTTCTGCATGCATAATATATATATTGTTTAAACCATAACATGTAACATGCACATGCAACAACCAAAAAAAATTTCAAGCACATAACTAAAACACATCCAGAAACCCCTAGAGTATCATATCTGAAGATAAAACGCATTTAGAAACCCCCAGTGTATCAGATCTATTAGACAAAACACTAGATCTGTAGGAGATATCGTAATCAATGGGATCAAGGATATTTCAATATGCAAGAGACACCTAAAGATAAGGTGTCAATTTTGAATATTATTCAGTCCTAAAACAGTTTGAAGATGTTTTTAAAGAAATAACATGATTACCCCCTAAAAGAGACATTGATTTCTCCATAAATCTGATTCTAGGAGTATCTCCAATATCCAAGACTCCTTACAAGATGAGTACACTAGAACTGAAGGATTTGCAAATCAAGCTTGAAGATATCCTGACGAAAGGGTGTATATGCCCAAGTGTGTCACCTTGGGGTTCCCTATTTTTATTTGTGAAGAAGAAGGATGGAACCTTGAGACTTTGCATGGACTTCAGGTAGTTGAACAAGGTAACTTTGAAGAATAAGTATCCTTTACTAAGGATCGATGACCTTTTTGATCAGTTGAAAAATGAAAAAATAGTCTCCAAGTTTTATCTCATGTCAAGGTATCATCAGGTATGAATTAAAGAAGAAGACATCATCAAGACTTCTTTTAGATAAAGGTATGGCCATTATGAATTCACAATGGTGCCATTTGGGTTATCAAATGCACCAGTTGTTTTCGTGTGTTTAATTAATGGAAGTTTTAGAGAATACCTGGATAATTTTTTCATTGTATTTTTGGATGACATTCTTATATATTCCAAGTCGGAGGAAGAACATCAATAACACTTAAGGTTGGAACAACAAGTATTAAGGTATGCCAAATTGAGAAAGTGCTCATTTTTTCATAAGAAAATACAATATCTCAGACATATCATCTCATAAGAAGGGATATCATTGGATCCAGAAAATATTGATACCATTAGAGGATCATCAACACCTAAGAATGTGACAAAGTTAGATCATTCATGGGCCTTGCAGTCTACTACAAAATATTTATTGAAGGATTATCAAAGATTGCACACCCGATCACTTCCTTTCAAAATAAGGAAGTGAATTTTCAGTGGACAGTAGAATGTGAAAAGAGTTTCTAGCACTTAAAGAAATTATTAACCAGTTCGCCAATACTAAGGGTCACAGATCCAAATGAAGACTTTATTGTATGCACTAATGCATGTAAAGAATAACTTGGTGGAGTCCTCAGACAAAATGGATATGTTATATGTTATAAATCAAGGAAGTTGAAGGAGAATTAAAGACACTATGCTACTCATGATTTGAAGTTGGAATCCATAGTGCATCCCTTAATATGTGGAGGAACCACCTCATGGGGAAAAGGTTTGAGTTGAGGACAGACCATAATGGTCTGAAATATTTATTTGGACAACCAACTCTAACTGCTAGGCAAAGTAGGTGGTTATATTTTCTCATTGAATATGACTTTGATATAAATCATATCAAAGGGAAATAGAGCAAGGTAGTTAATGTACTTAGTAGGAGGGTGCATGAGTTTCATGCTACAAGCATTAGCATGTACCAAAAAGATTTGAAGGACAAAATCTTGGAGGTTGTAAAATCAGATTTTCAATACATGGAAATGGTAACAAAATTACAACAAGGTATTTTGCAGAAGAAAATTTAAGATTACAAGTTGGGAGATGATGAAATTCTCATGTACAGAGGAAGAATTTATGTGCCAAATGCCTAGGAATTGAAAATTTTGATATTGAAAGTGTTAAGAACCAAATATCAAAATAGGATAAAAAAACCTCATAATAAGTACTCAACGCCTTGAAAAAGAGAGAATTTCAGATAATAAGCCTCTTCAAGGGGAAAGCCTCCTTATACACCACATAAATTTCCAAATACAATATGATTCCAAATGAAAAATTATCCTTGGTATATATAGGAGACTAGGAGGTACAATTGCAACTAATGGACCCAAGACGATATAAATAAAATAACATTACTAATGTAATATGCCCCAATTAAGGGGTAATGTGCAACTATTTAGGGCTTAACATGCCCCTCCCTTCCAGACAAGTGTTGTCCACAACAGTTGAGTAATTCGGGATGCTTTTGTATAAAAGACTCATCTTCCCAAGTGGAATCTTCAATAGGTAGTTTCCTCCACTTAATGAGATACTTTGAAATGGATCTATTCCTTAGCTGGAGAATTCTTGTGTCAATAATAGCTTCGGGCTCCAATATGATTTTCTCTTCCTCGTCAAGTTCTAGAAATATAGTTTGAAATTGGATCTTGTCACCTATAACCTTCTTTAAGCATGAAACATGGAAAATAAGGTGCACTCGTGAAGATCCAGGAAACTCCAATTTGTATGGCATAGTACCAATATTTTGCAGCACCTTATAAGGGCGATAGTACTTTGGTGATAATTTTTTATTCTTCTTAGCTTGCTTGAGGTACATTTGTTTTTATGGTTGTAGTCTTAAAAATACCCAATCCTCTAGTTCAAAACTTCTTTCACTACAATGTTGATATGCTTGTTGTTTCATGTGATTTTGTGCCATGGTCAGGTTATCCTTTAAGAGTTGGAGAACTTGTTTTTGATGCTTGATGTGATCTTCCACTGTTTCAACCTTAGATTTTTATTTTAGAGAATAAGTGATGGAAGGAGGGTGGTATCCATAAAGTGCCATAAATGGTGTCATTTTTGTTGCAATATGAAAGGAAGTCTTATATCACCATTCTGCCAAGGGTAACCATTTGAACCATTGTGTTTGTTTATCAGAGACAAAGCAACGAAGGTAGCCTTCCAAACATTTGTTCACTATCTCAATTTTTTCATCAGATTGAGGATGATAGGATGAGTTATGACCCAATTGAGTACCCAAACAAGAAAATAGTTTTGTCCAAAAATGTCCAGTGAAGATGGGATCTTTGTCACTTACAATAATCTTTGGGCTACCATATAGCTTTTGACCTATCTCCATGAATGTGGTGGAAATTGTACTATCTTTGGAAGGATGAGAGAGTGCACAAAAGTGTGTACTTGGTCAGTATATAAAAAATCACCATGATGACACTCTTTCCTTCAAACTTCGGTAACCCTGTGATGAAATCCATGGAAACCTCCTCCCAGCATTGACTTGGGATGGATAATGGTTGTAAAATACCTAGGGTATTAAATTTTTCCACCTTATTTTGTTGAAAAACCAAACATTCTGCCACAAACCTTTGAACATCAGTTTTAAGGCCATCCCAAAAAAATTCCTTCTTGAACCTATGGTAGGTTTTTTAAAATCTTGAGTTCCCTCTGACCGGAGAGGTGTGCAATTACAATAGTAAATTTTGTTTTAGTTGGGATTTATTACATAAATATAAGAGATCTATGTGCCATAGTGAATCATTTTTCCATGTAAATGTATCTGATGCACTGAAATCCTGCTGCAACCTTTAAATGAGATTCCACAAGATTTTATCATTCTTCCATTCATCCCTCACTTCTATTATCCAATCGGGTTCGATGATTGAGATAGCACATTGAAAAGCCTCGACATATTCATCCTTTCTTGAGAGTGCATCTACCACAATATTTTGCTTCCCTTTTTTATAGATGATTTCAAAATCATAGCCCAACATCTTGGTCACCCATTTTTGTTGTTCTTCTGAAGATAGTATTTGTTCCAAGAAGTATTTAAGACTATCATGATCTGTTTTAACCTTGAAGTTCTTATCTATAAGGTAAGGGCTCCATTTCTTCATTGAATGTAGTATTTCCATCATTTCCTTCTCATAAATGGGTTTATGTAAGTCCTTTCCCTTGAGTGGTCGACTTTCAAAAGCTAGGGACCTTAATTATTGCATTATAACAACACCAATGCCATTTAACAAGGCATCACATTCCACAATAATGGGTTTTGTGAAGTGTTGGTCCTAAAGTATTCACCTAACTGCTAAAGGGCAAAGCTAGGCCACCTCAAGTTTATAATGATTGGTTTTTTGATAAGTTGGTTTTGTTGGTCAGCTTAAGGATGGGATTTTAAAGATGGTAATCTAGTTGGACAAGCCTCACAATATAAAATTAGGTTGTCCTTTTCTAATGGTATGGATATTAATAGACAATTGGGGATATGAAAAGACGAACACAGGAAAAAACAACAAGAAATGCAAAGAATCACTTGCTATGTGAGAATAAAGAATTAAAGTAATATCTTAAGGCTTAGAAAAATATATAGATGCAAATCATTCAACAGGTTTCCAAATAGCATATATTTCACTAAATAATAGTTGTATAATAGGTTGCAGAATCAACAAAAAGATGAACTAAAACAATGGTTGAAAGAATAAGGAAATATACATTGCACACATCAAAAAAATTACATTCAATACAAGATTAAACACATAAAGATTTGAGTAAGAGAACACAACTGTCATCAACATATATTCACTAGGTAGAGATCTTTACAGTTATCTGAGAAGGTCCAACCCTTCCACTGCCTCTATTTTTCTCCAAAATGTTGAACCCCTAAAACATACAAAAAATGCTTATTTATTAGAGTTGCAAAGGCCCTTGACCAGTGTGGAACTAGGGATTAAATATACCACATATGTCATTAAATAACTTATTAAATTCACTAAACATTGGTTGGAGTATCTTAATGTATACTTTGAGTCTGAATTAAATAAAGATGTGGTTCTTATCACACAAAAAAGACCATTGATTATGCTTTAATCTAAAAGAATCCTGCAATTAAATAACTGAAAAATGTTATCGACAATGAAACTGGACTGATGCATGCGTTGGAGAGAACTAAGATCTGACATAAATGACCAAGACTGATAGAACTGAGTTCTATATCGATCATGGCATGCCCATGCGCCATTGGAGGCCACTTGAGACAACTGGAAGTGTGGTCGTGTATTTCCCCACTTATCTCTTGGAGAACAGAAGCAAGTTATGTTGCTCTTTTCTAGAGTTTGGACGTGTAGTTTCCCCATTCATGATTTGGAGCCCTTTCTTAAACCTTTCAAATATGCAATAAATGTGGATGATTCACTTCATAATTTCAGTGTTTGGAGGTTTCAGAGCATAGAGGATTCATATCCTCTAGAGGACAGAACCCCGGAAGTCATTAACCAACATCAATCACTTATTAACCCGAGATTACCTTTAACCTTCATCATTCGCGACTTTGGGACTCTGACTCTTCGGGGTTCAGGAGCTTACGCATGTTATTGATATAAATCTCTTGGAGTAAGATATACCAAAGTTGACGTGGAAATAAATGACATGTCTACATGCGAGAGAGTGGCAAGTGTCACTAGAAAATGAGTGAATGATGCAACCAAATGACCTTCAATGAGTGCTACGTGTCATTATAGGAGACTGCCATGCGTCAAAAACTGATAGAAAGCACATCTCTCCGACACTTTGGCATTTTGGGGCTCCGGTACTTCGGGGACCTGCTACTTCAAAGATCCGTGACTTTGAAGCTTTGAAGGCTTAGACACTTCAGAAAGTTTGAACCAATGGAAAGTTCATATGCCTGAATGTCGAAGTCGTGGAGTCAATCCTGTTAAACCCATCTTGAGTTTGAAGATCCAAATGCATGAGAATGATTGGTCTACATCAACTATTGGATCTCCACCATTGAATATTTGACCTGTCTGTTTGGCTTAAATTCTAAGCTCAAAATGGATTTCTTTGATTTGTTGCCTTTTTCTGCATAAGCTCACTGAGCTTACAAAGTACTTGTTGGACCTGGATGTCTCCTGTGCACATAAAATACTTGGTGGAACTATTGCATGCTCAATTAGTGGAAAATATGATAACAAGTATTTAAAACTCGAACCAAAACATGAAATCACCCTTCAAGAAAGAGAAAAGGATGGCATACAATAAGTAAAGACGAGCAAGGGCCATGAAGTTGAGTGATTGAACAATGGAGAATAAGATAAGAAAGAAACCACAAAACTCAAAATTGATGGATGTATAGGGTAAATGAGGTAAAAGAGAAGGGGTGCAGACTTAAGTTACAACATTGGCTCCAACCAAGGATAGCACTTCCCTATGTGGTGCTAAGAACATTAGACCAGGTGCCTTACCTTTCAAAACCTCGCTGCCACTGGTTGTGACTTACCTTTATTTCTATTTTTTGGGCGCGTATCTCTACCACGGTTTCTCAACCATGCATCTATCAAGTTCAAAACAGTAACTACACCCCAGTGCCTTTGTTGGGATATGTAGTCTTTATTCAATATGAAACTTAAACTGCGGCTACATTCTAGTGACTTTCTTGGGATATGGATTCTTTATTCACACACAACTAACTATTCAAATGAAAAAATTAAAGGAAAGCATCTATGTTATAAGAGGGACCTTCCCTCATCCTTAAAAAAAATAGTGTTTTAGGAAGTGCCCATTTACTGGGCCTCTGAATATCTCGGCATCATCTAGATTGTGCAAGATAAATTTATTATTGTCTAGAAATTCAACCACCTTAAAAGGGACAAACCAGAGGTTATTGAACTTATCGTTCTTGGACTTGTCATCCCTTCTGGAATCCCACCTCAAAACCAATTCACCTTCTTGACTTTCTTGGTTGATTGAGATATTGGAGAATTCATCAATGATGTGTAGAAACCTCTGCAGAGCTAGATCATCACTAAATAATTTCCAGTTATTTATGTTTTCTGGTATGGTTTTTCTATGTATGATTTCTACCTAATATTTAATATTTGGACCAATGGGAGGTCTAAAAGTGTTGG